>VXAK01018914.1:13634-34349 GCA_013399435.1 Arenaria interpres | reverse complement strand
ACCCTGTTTAGCCTGCTTGTGGTCATTTCAGTTTTTTCAGTTTTTCTCTCCAGCTGCATTTCTCCTTTCTTTCCTTTATCTTGGTTTCCCATTCCTCCTCCTCTTACCACCAACTGGAAAAACTCAAATCTGTATGCCATATAATTTGGTTTAGGTTTTAGAAAATTAAGAAAACATGCAGGTTTTGATAGGAGAATGAAAATGTTGGTTTTTAATTTATGTAATCTTCTCCAGACCAGTTTGGCCTAGTATGGCCACTCCCAGCCCATTTGGTCTTGATGGGGCCAGTCAGACAGCACAGCCCCCAGGAAGGGGGTAGGGCTGCACGGTCTGCCCAAAGCTGCTGATGCTATTCAAGGTGGGATGGACCAGGACACTGCTCATTTGCAAGGAGAGGGGCTGGGGAGAACCCAATCTCTCCTAACACTTGTGAGGACTGAACTTCCTTCATGTTGACCCACAGTGGGCCCCTGTTTGAGTGTGAGAAAAGTCCTCCAGAACTGGAGCCCCTCCCACAGCCAGTGACTCTTGCAACCCTGTTCTCATATATTCCTGTCCTGTCTCCCACAGCCCTAAATTCTTATGTTCCCTGCCCCTCTGTCTCTATGTGACACAACTGGGGGACTGTCTGGAGATACCCTCTGGGCACGGAGTGCAGGAAGAAGGAGGAAGGGAGGTTTTCCCTCAACCTCATTGTTGGTCTCTAGGGCTGATATACAGGGGGTCAACCCACGCAGAATCCCTGTGTCCTGAGGACACAGCTCCCTCATGAGGCAGAGTTCGGCAGGGCCGTTTGAGCCTCCAGGTTCAGCTGAGTGATGGGATGTAGATGCAAAACTATCTGCAACACCAGGGAAGCAGGCATAGACATCAGGTATGACTGGGAGGAGATCCCCATCTTGTGGGAGGGGAGGCTGAGGAGAGGAGCTGCTTTCCAGGAAGCCCAGGTGCCCTGCTGCTCACTACCCTTGCTCTACTCTAATAGTTAGCCCCAAATGGTTCGTCAATACCAATGATCCCAGGTGTCTTGGCTTCTTCACCAGCCCCCAGAGACCCTGCTACTCAATTCCTTAGACACCAAATCCCAGACTCCCACCCCTAGACACTGCTGCCTGCCTAGCACTGCTTTGTTGCCTGACATGATGATGTGGTTGACATATGGTAGATGTTCAGGGGGATCACCTTGTTCCAGTGCAGCTTGAATTATTACATTGACCAATGGTAGGACTTTGCTTCCACCCCTGGGGCACTTGATTCCAGGTGTGTTGAGCACCCCTTCACATGAAAGCAAACTGTTGCACTCGGCTGCCAAAGGAATTGGGAAAACGCATTGGCAATATCAGTTGTAGCACACCACTTCTCTGTCTTTGAGTCTAGTTCGTATGTGCTATTTTCTATTTTCTACTATTTTCTAGTTTTTATGTACTATTTTTTGTATGTACTATTCTAGTTTGTGTGTGCTACTTTCTAGCACATCAAGTACAACAGCACTGAGCAGTTGTGTGACTTTGTTCAGCCCATGATAGTCCACTGTTAACTTCCACCCTCCATCAGACTTTTGCACTGGCTGTGTGGGATATTTAAAGGTTAAATGAGTCTTGCTGATCACTCTTTCACTCTGATGGGTGAATCAGCTCATGTATGGGAACCAGGGAGTCTCAACTAGTGCAATATCACTGCTGGCTCACTGTCATGTTGGCAGTTGGCACCAGAACCTTCTGGCGTGATCCGTTTTTGGGAAGTAGCAGAGATTGCAGCAGAGGTGGGATCTGGATCTATGCCTGGCCACAGCAGGTCAGTCAGGGGGATTTCCCTTGTGGCTGCTGACAACCATGGAGGTGAGAACTGGGTTATGGGCTTTGTTCCTAGTCCAAGGAGGAAAATGTACACCCGGTCAGACCCTTAGCAATACTGCTTCTTGGAGCAGCTCTCAGGTTGCAGAGGAGAGCAGCAGCTTTTCTGTTTCTGTTCACTGAGTTACAGCCAGCAGCTGTATGTGAGAGTGCCGTGGAGTGGATTACCTGCCTGAGTCAGCTTCTGGCCATCTCTTCCTTGATGAAGTTAAGAAGTTTCTACTCATGCTGCCTCTTCCCAGTGCCAGGGAATGCTCTGCAGCCTTGGGCTTCCTCTGAGGAAAGCCTGGGAACAGGTTAGAGTTCTCAGCCAGGCTCTACCCTGAAGCTAAGACCTTAGTCCTGCCTCTGTGGGCTTCTGTCTCCCCTCCGTGTTCTCTCAGGGGCTTTGATACCAGGCCTGTGCAGGGCAGCACTACTACAGGAACATGCTGTGAGCCCAACAGGTCTGGCAGTCCTCCTTGACCTGGGCCGCTGCCCAGTTGCTTTGGGGCTCTACAGTGCTAGTCAGGCCTCCCAAAGCTATGTCTCACCTAGAATCGAGCCCTGGATGAGCTGCGGGTTCATGGCTTAGGTCCCAACAGGCACTTCTGAGCCTTGGTGCCAGTGCCACCTCCTCCAACCACCTCGCAGTTCCACTTCTGCTTAGAAGGAAACAGGGACAGCACTGCCTGCCCTAGGAAGAAGCATTTCCCAGTCTTAGGGCTGTTGGCTGGGCATCTCACCCTGTGGTGTATGTTGCCCAACGCCACCCAATGCAAGGGGGAAAGGTTATTTTAAAGGTCCTTTGTAGAATGAGTAGCCACCACAAGGTTGTAGTTATGATTAAAGCTTTATTGTTATATAAAGGAAGCCAATCTCAGATTGTAAATATTTTAAATACTTTATAGTAGCAGTCTGGATAACTTAAAGCATACCAGAAATATTAAAATTTTAACTTTTGCACTCTTTCAGTTGTCTAACTTTTGCATTTTCAGTTAATTCCCCTATTTTTCAGTTATCTCACTCCTGCAACTTCAGTTAACTTCCCTGTTTGTGGAGACACTTTTATCCATATTTTATCAACCGGTTGTGAAGACACTCTTATCCCTATTTTATCACTGAGGACTTCCTGAATTTGAAAATAAGAGGTTTGATACTTAAAAGCAGTGCCATTTTCATTCAGAACACGAAACACAAAAGCTCTGGCTTTCTATTGTTCCAAGTTGCCTACAGCAGTATTTGACTGATCAAGATGATTGTAACAGGGGGTTCTTGCAAAAATAACAGGTAATGATATATTGTTATTATAGATAGAGAAAAATAAATCACCTGGACTGTATGTAGCATTTAATAGTCACTGCTCCAGAAGGAGAAACAAAATTTAATTTTCTTAAAAGAATCGTCTATCTTTCCAGAAGGAATGTGTTAAAAGACACTAAGTAAAGTGGTAATCATTTGAGGAAAACTGGAGTACAGTTGTGTGATCCACGGCGTTGTCACTGCTGGGTATTTCGCACTTTACGCTGTCTTGTCAAAACACAGCAATATTCCAGAATTGACTTGGTTTTTCCTTTTCAATGGTATTCATTCTAAAATTGGAACTGTACTGCATGTTTTGTGCCAGAGTACGGGTGGTTTAAACAACATAGATCTCTCATTCCTCAGTGACTCATTGTATTTCCTGTTTTACATAAAAGCTTGCAGGTCTCTCCTCAGTATCAATATGAACAATCATGGATAGTGTGCCACATCCTATCAAGTTTTTTTCATGTAAAAGAGAGAAACTCTAAATATCTATTCAATGTAGGAACAGGAGCGTCTGAGCACCAAAGAAAATTCAGTCCCACAATCAGGCAAACAACTACCAAACCTTATTCAAATTCTATGTCCCCTCTTTACTCCTTTTGCCGTATTCAGTGCCAGAAGGTGGTATCTGTATGCAAACAATGTTTCTAATCATCCTTATTGAGTCTAGTTTGCTACCTGCAATCTAGACTCTGTAATATCACACTCATTTCCATGCAAGTGTAATTCACAAAATAAGATTCAGCAATAACAACCAGGGTACCTTATTCTCCTTTTGTATTTTGGACAAAAGTGCTGATGGCCCTCACTGAAGGTATATAGCCACTTTATCTGCAAGTGGTGAGCAGACCAATCAGATTTATTCAGAGCAAGAGAAAACAGAAGCTTCCCCTGTAGGTTAGTTAGCTCTCAGTGTTGTGTTTTGCTGTAATTAGGTAACTACATCAGACCAGAAGATGGAATAGTTTCTAAGTAAATTAATGTGAAAATCCGAAGGAGATATTTTGGCCAAAGTCTGAGTTTTGGGGAACA
Organism: Arenaria interpres; assembly: GCA_013399435.1. Taxonomy (NCBI): domain Eukaryota; kingdom Metazoa; phylum Chordata; class Aves; order Charadriiformes; family Scolopacidae; genus Arenaria; species Arenaria interpres. The sequence continues at coordinate 30,177 of VXAK01018914.1, read as the reverse complement.
ATTCTGTGTTGCTCCTTGGAGTTATAACTCCAGTGCATGAGCTTTCTGGAACCTCAATAGGTAAAGCTTCTTACTTGTACTGCATTGCAGTTTCTTCGTTAGCTACCATAGTACAAGCAGGAGGGTCTCTGCCTGTCTTGTGCTCAAGTAGAAGAAACCAAAGTGCAAAAACAGTCTGTAGAGGAAAACAGAGTGACACACCAAGAAGAAAATACTAGGCCCATTTTTTTTTGGTTGACATACTGAAATGATATCCCAATTGAAATGCAGTTGTATCTCAACTTTTTTAATTAGACTTAATGATGAAAAAGAGATATCAACTGTTGTGCTGATGTGGTTTCAAAAACATTTTGTACATGCAGCAAGCTACTGATCCATTCTTGTCATGCTGGAAAGAAAACTAAGGATAACGGAGCTTTATCATAGAATGGTTTAGGTTGGAAGGGATCTTTAAAGCTCATCTAGTCCGACCCCTGGTCCTCTGCAATGAGCAGGGATATCTCCAAATATATCAGGCTGTTCAGAGCCCTTCCAACCTGACCTTGAAGAATTCCAGGGATGAGGCATCTACTGCCTCTCTGGGCAACTTGTTCCAGTGTTTCACTATCCCCATTGTTAAAAATTTCTTCCTTCTATCTAGTCTGAATCTACCCTCTTTTAGTTTAAATTCTTTACTGCTTGTCCTATCACTACAGTCTGCCCTCAGCTTTCTTATAAGACCCCTTACTTAAAATATTGAAAGACCACAGGTCTCCCGGAAGACTTCTCTACTCCGGGCTGAATAGCCCCAGTTGTCTCAGCCTGTCCTCTTTGGAGTGGTGCTCCAGCCCTCTGGTCATCTTCATGGCCCGCTTCTGGACCCACTCAAACAGGTCCATGTCTTTCCTGTACTGAGGACTCCAGAGTTGGATGCGGTACTCAAGGTGGGTTCTCATCAGAGCAGAGTAGAGAGGCAGAATCACCTCCCTCAACCTGCTGGCCACACTTTTTATTCAGCGCAAGATACAGTTGAATGTCTGGGTAGCAAGGGCACATTGCTGGCCCATGTCCAGCTTTTCATTCACCAGCACTCCCAAGTACTTCTCCATGCAGCCGCTCAATCCCTTCATCCTCCAGCCTGTATTGATAGCAGGGGTTGCCCCAACCCAGATGCAGAACCTTGCACTTGGCTTAGTTGAACCTTATGAGGTTCACATATCCCCATAAGGAATCTAGAGGAGTACAAAGCTCAGTCTAAAATTACAGATGCTCATTGACTTACAGAGTTATTGCCACTCTTTGTCTCAACTGCCTTCCAGGTTGAGACAATCTGTACTTAACCACTCCATTTAGGTACAGGCTACCAGTCCATTTAGATTCTAAGCGTAACTGCTCATATAGTTAATCCATAACCTCTTGCAGTACAGATAAGTACCCTAGCAAGAAGTCAGGTTATTAAATCTCTGGCAAGAGTAATGGTGAACAATGATGAGTAGTCTGCAACTGGCTAGATCATGCTATGTATCCTTTGCTGAATAGCAGGTTTTATGCAAGACTGTGACCTTCTTGAAGATCTGAGACCTGAAACATCAAGTAGGAGATCCTCAAACCAATAAAAAGCCACAGATGATTTAAACAGGGGCTAGAATATGCATATTGGGATATGTGCATTGACTAGTAACTTCTACTTCAAATAGTTCTAGTGACTCCAGAAAAGCTATTTGTTGAATTATATCCAACTTGCTACAAGAAGCAGTAGAATGAAGCCTCAGATAAATGAAGGTCTATGGCTGTTACTTTTTTCTATGAACAATTTTGCCATCTCTCTATGTGATAAGTTCACATGAAAAATTGCAGAAATTTCTGACAGGATTTTAGTGAGAAACCAGTTGTGTAGAAGGGGGCCCAATGCAACCACATGTAACAGAGTTGAAGAGTGTCACTTGAGCCAGAGGACAGAAGAATATATGATCAAAGAGTTTCCTTCAGTTTTTAAAAGCCTATAAAACATTTCCATAGAAAAGATGTGCATATCTTAGCAAGAAAAAAGTAATTACAAAGTAGGTTTACATATAGATATGTCATTAACATAAAAAATTAGCACATATTTTTGAGTACTTTGGAACTGGATTACAAATAACACTGAATTATTTTGCAGCAGCAGTTCTTTATGTCTGTCTGTCTGATTTACCAACCAGTATATATAATTTTCCTTTTACTCTGTTTTTAAAAGACATATCCTGGAATGAAACCAGCCTGAAGAATCTATCAAGAGGGCTCTATCTTATTGATAAAAGTTCAGATAGTGGTGAACAATAACCCAGGAAAGACAAAATAAAACAGCAAATACCAAGATGCCTATCAATTTTCATGACTCTCTGAAGACAGCTTTCTCCTGCACACCAAAAAACCACAAGAATGTCATCATCTGAAAGTCTCCATATGTCTTAAACGGAGTTCAACATGTCAGATCTCTCGAGCAATTAAGCCATACTCTTCCAAAAACCATAACACACAAGAGGAAGTTCAAGTCCTAAGAAGGAGTATTTTTTTTTCAGGTTTTCTTCCTCTGAAAGACAACCATTTAAATAGATGCTGACATGAAGTTTTTTAACAGACAGGTGATGAAAGTACTTGAAAAAGTACCATGTCCTTTCTACTAGCAAGCTCAGGCTTTATACTAGTAGTGGGTGAGAACATTTGCAAACAACTCAGTTTCCTAACAAGTAAATGCAGAGTATAAAACTCCATGTTCTCAAATAGCTTGTTATTTCCAAAGTCTAAAATGTATCTGATCTCCTTTACTTTTTGTGCTGAAAGGATAGCCTTCTCAGTGATACGGTCTAGAGAAAGAAGATGGAGTGAATAACGAATCCTTGACGGGAACTTATCCCCTGCAGTTTGGACAGATTTAATATATAGCAAGATGCAGTTTAGTCACATATGCACGATTTTTGATACCATTGCTCAACCTCAGTCTCTTATCCAGAGCCATGACACTTGTGTACTCACAAGCAACAGAACGGATGAGTACACCAACCACAGTACCAATACATTCAGCATGAATCCTGCATCAAACCCATATCTCTCTAATTTACAGGCAAGGATGTTGTATAGGACTATACCAAAAGCCTTACATAGGTCAAGGTAGATGACATCAATTGCTTTTCCCTAATCCACCAACACAGTCACACCATTGTAGAAGGCCACCAGGATAGTCACAAAACCAGTAATTGATTGACAGTAATCTGAAAGACGGCTAATACCTTTTAAATTCCATATTTAAAATCATAACACTTTATTATCAGGCTGGTCTGCATTGTCTATCATCCTGGCTGGCTGACCGCTCTTTCAGGCTTTAGGCTTTCAGGCTTTTTGATTTTCATTAGGAGGAGGAATCAACTGGCGAACCATGTGTGTCCACTGCAGTCCTCATTACTTCAGGTAACAATAATAAAAGCTGTTTGTCACTAGATCAATACGCTGGCTCAGGGAGGTTTTTTTCTCACAACTTCCAAGTTTGCTTAGTCGCCATCAACAAGTTCTGTCTCTGAAACTGCACAGCATTTCTGTGCAGTTGCTTCTGTTCCTGCTTCCTCTCTTCTCCCATCTGTGCAGTTTATCAGGCAACCACCACCCCCGTCACTGCATTTGAAATCAAGGAAAGACCCTGCTGCACTGCTGTGTGTATGATCAAGCCTCACAAAGGACTAATCATCTTTGATGTTGGTGTCTTCTGGCTTTGATTACCTCTTCAGGTAAAGGGCTTTATGTCTTCTATCTAGAACTTTATGTCTCCTATTTAGAACGGCTCAGGTTTAAACAAGTGTGGATTTGCTGGCAGGTCTGCTGAGGAATATTATACTGCACTGTTCCAGTTGCAAGCTCTTTGAAGGACTCTGTCTACATTTGTACAGCACCTGACACAACACACCTATCAGTGCAGGCTATAGATATTACAGCAATTTAAAAAGTAAACCATTAAAGTAAATTAAGAACACACATCTTTTAAGAAAAAAAGGTTTTCTCCCAGGGAACCTGTCAGTGAATATGATGAACAATGTATGAGACAGTGGTTTGTGGTGCAACCATGGGAAGATGTGCCTAGAGGAGAAACCAGTGCGGGAAAATACTGTGCAAGCAGGCATAGAGTGCATTAAGACAATATTGTCCAAGATAAACAAGTTGTTGCCTTGACAAGAGACAAAGAGGAGAGATGGATCATTTGGCCAGTTCCAGATGTTCAAAATCATGAATTCTGAGCTTCTTTCATGAAGTTGCAAGACTTCTTAAACTAACGGACATGATGGCTCTCTCACCACATCTGCAGCTCCTCCTTCTTTCCCTCCATTAAAGCTGTGATTCTCATCCAGCAACTGCACATTAAAACTGGAGCTCTTAGAACTGTAAAAATTTAGGGATTTGTGAATTTTAGAAGATCTGTCAGAACTTGGCATAATTATCTCATGAACTTTGTCTTTTTTCTGTATACGCAGATACATAAAAACACCACATGCACCTCTTGTTATGTCTTCTTGGGGACTTAGGAGGATGAGAGGGATGGGTATGGGACAGAGATCTGCAGTTTTGGGGAGGTAAATGTAATCTGAACAGGGTTTAGTTCATCTCCTGTAGACAGGTGAAAGGTTTTGGTTGTTGGTTACACTTTTGTCTCCAAGAGTGAGAGCTGGGTTTTCTCCATTGCGTTATCACCTATCCTGCTGTGCTGGGCAGTAGGACAATGTCACTATACAATCTTGTACAGGCCTTGACAGGATGTGTACAGCACGATGATTGCAAGGTGCATAGGTGATGAAGATCTTACCTGAAACTCCTGCTTCCAAAGTACCTCATAGTTCCCATATGATTTTAGTGCGTATTTTGGGAGCTCTGTTCTCAGATGCTACTGATAATGTGACGTCAGGAATTTCATGATGCACATAAATCCAGCTGCTCTGGTCAGGCTTGATTCCACAAATTGTATTGTTTCTCCAGTAATCTGTAATTTCTAAAAGACCTGCACTGTGGCAAAAACTAAGAAGACGTGTCTCAAGAGGGAGGTGATTTAGTGGAAAAAACAAAATAAAATATATATATGTGTGTGTATTTTCAGCACAAGGAGTTGCTCCTGCAATCAGGGACATCAGTGAAAGACTTCACTACCAAGGCTTTTGTTTTCAGCATGATTCTTTCTTAGAGGGCAATATGCAATCTTTGAGGGCTCTCAACTGTCAGGGCAGGAAAAGGTTCTTCACAGTGCTCCAGCTCATGTTTTCACTTGCCCTTATGTAAAAGTGAAGACATGAAGTATGTGACATTTGTACCCTATCATGTGGGGATTAGAGAAGTGGCAAAGCATGCTCTGTTTATTGTCTGCAACAAAGGCCAAAAATGTGCTGAGTTGACCATGTCGTCCTGCTGCTGATGTGACACACTGGCAGGTGTCCCATGTGAGCAAGTGTCCCAACTTTGCTAATATGACATTAGCCACTCCAGTTTCAGGAAGGTATAAATCACCATCCTTTCACACGAATAGGTTATGTTCCAAGGAGAAGCTGTGTTAGAGTGAAGGCTCCTCTATTCTGCTGGCAAATTGTATCTTGATATAAACAGAAGGCCCATGAAATGAGTTGCAACAATTTGCATGTGACTAGCCCAGCATCTACAGTGTTTCCTATTCAAAACTGTGGCTGGGGCAGCTCTAAGGACAGGGCTCATTGCAGTGCCTTCTGTTGCCCAAGTCCAGGCTTCTTCAAATATTAGACCCTGGATTTTTGAGAGCAGGGGGCAAGCTGTTGGTAATTAAGCAGCAAATTCTGTTTCATTTTCTAGACTGTAGAAACCAGAAGATTGGACCCTGGAAACAGTCCCCTTTAACAATTGGCATCAGATTGCTACTCCCTCTCCCCCATGAAGAGACTTTTTAATTTCACCTTCTCACGTCAACCAGCGGAGCAAAGGGGATTACACTCATAGTACAGTTCACTTATGCATACAAGGGCAGAATTATTCTGTAATCCAGGGCACAAATAGCCCAATAAAGTGCTACATCTTTTTGAACTGTTTGTGCTGATAACACGCAGATGTTCTGAGCCCTGTGGACTTACCATTTGCCCATTGTTGAAACACCATTGCAGATCCAAGCTGAGCCAAAGCAACTTTAAATTCATCAAGAAGACTATGGGAAATAGGGATGCACACCCTCTACTGTGGAAGAGGAACCTTGCACTAAGGGTATACTGTGCCTTGAGTGTTGGGCTAATGACAGTATGACGCCATCACCTTTAGCAGACAGTTACAAACAAAGCATCCAGAACATGGAAACAAACTTCTACCATTTATTCAGCGATGGTCTGAGTCGTGTGATACTCAGACCACAACACTTAAAAAATCACAGAATCACAGAATCTTCTAGGTTGGAAGGGACCTTAAAGATCATCTTGTCCAACCGTCAACCTAATTTTGACAAAAATAAACACCCACACAACAAACAAAAAGCAACACCATCACTAAACCATATCTCCCAGCACCACATCAACCCGTCTTTTGAACACTTCCAGGGATGGTGCCTCAACCACCTCCCTGGGCAGCCCGTTCCAATGCCTGATAACCCTTTCGGTGAAAAAATTTTTCCTAATATCCAGCCTGAACCTCCCCTGGCATAGCAGCCTCTTTTCAGGTTTTGTACTTAATAGTCAGAGACAAAAAGCCACATACTATTGTGGAAACCTTTGTTCTTCCTGCTGCCATAAAAAAAACAGCTGAAATCATGCAGGAAAACAATCTGAATTCCTTTGTCAGCAGCAAATACTGCTGGAAAATACCTAGAAAACATTGATTAAGACTGGAAAGAACAAAAACAAATGATAGCAGGCTGGCCAGAGACCTTAGTGAAAGCACAGGTGTTTCTAACAGGCTCATGGTATTTCCCAGGTTCTGCTTCAATAAGGAAATAAAGAACAACTTTGTTGTGAGCCACCACAGGCAGCTGTGTAGCGGGGAAGACTTGTGGGGAATATTCTGGAAGAACATTCTCCCAGACCACAGCCAAAGCATTATTCCTCAGTATTGCTTCCAGTCGGTCACATTTACACAAGGTACTTCAGTACTGAGGCCAATACACCAGGCAAGTTCCTTGTACCAGTTTTTGCTAGTAGCTATTATTATACAGTTCTTGTATTAGTTACTGTGGCAGTAGCTCCTACAAGTCTGTCTCTAGCTATCTCCTTATGGATCTCACGCTTTCTCAGCCCATATACACAGCCCTTTTTCTCCATATTTTTGAGTTGAACAGCACTGTAGGTGAGCAGCAAAGTCCAACTGATTTGTTCTTTGTCTGCCTGGGCCAGCCTTTCCAAGATTCTCCAGCAGTGGGAGGAGACCCTACTTGCTCTGAACAAACTCTTGCCGCTTCGCTCTGTTCAGAGCATCCAAAGGCTTACTGTCCTCATCTTTATTGTTCTAATACTTAGGCCAGGGTTTTGTAAACTTCCCAGAACCTGATCCAAATGCTGAAGGGAACAGAATCATCAATTCCCACTGGCGTTACGTCAGACTTTTCCTTTAGAAAAAAAACAACCAAACAACCCAACTTGATCCAGTAGAGAGTTGTTGATTTTGTTTGCTTTCTGTATTTTAAATATAAAATAAAAGCCCAGGAGCCCATTCAATGAAATGAGGAGTTATGGAGTGTGGGGGTGTGGTTCCTATCTCCACCTTCTATTGTTTGCAAAAGGCACTTAGTGTTTTACTTCCAGTTGGTCCTACTGAGACCAGTCTGAGAGCATCACCTGGTTACAGGGACTGTCCAGTGCAGAATGAGTGCTACTGAATGCAGGTGTACCTCTGAAGGCACTAAGGCCCATGGATAGGGCCATGCTGGAACAGGTGCACCATACACCGTACATACAACTGTGACAGTACAGGTCACAGCCTTGCAAATCAGTTACAGCATGCAGATGTTGTCCAGTATAAACATAAGGCTCTTCAACTTTGTGAGTTGTGTTAACGTAATTGGAGCTGAAGAAAGAGAGAATAGGAATGCCCCCCTGCCACCCCAAATTGTGGTGACGGAAGAGATTACCCATTTCAGGGGTGGGAGCCTGCTCATATAGAACACATGGGAAAGCCGACAAGGCCCAGGTCCTGTGTCTCCCCATGGATTAAGGTGGTGCAGATCTTGAGAAACAACAAATTTCCCTTCAAACTCCCCCTTCCTTCCTTTGTACCAGAAACTGCATAGCAGCAAACGTAGCAAAGACAAAGCTAGGCTTTTAGTGTCTAGTTAGATCTAACCACTGTTTGCACTTTTCCATGTGCTATCTATAGACAGTGGATACCAACAGACCTACCAGGGGAAAAAGAGCACTTAGCAGATGTGGACTCATCTGCCCCCAGCACAAGTTTAACCGTAAGAGAATAACCTCAGCCCCAAAGCAGGAAATGTAATAGCTGCAAAAATGCAGCTGAAATATTCTTTTGTGGTGTCCCTCTGGACTTGCGGCTGGTGCTAACAACTTAGCACTATGTTGTGCATGCACAAGCATAGTTAGCACATGCATAGTTGTGCAAGCACAACAGTTGTGCATGTTGTGCATGCACAAGCATAGTTATGCACATGCATAGTTAGCACTATGTTGGTCATGCATGTGCTGCAAACTAGAGAAACCTGGTGGTGTCAGTTCAGACACTGACCGGTGTAGTCCATGAGCAATAAGCTGCATTTTTACTTTTCCAGGTAGAGATGAAAATGTAGCAAATACAGGGTGATTGGTCAGTAGTCCCCAGGGTTCTCCTTTTTACCCTTTTTAAAAATGGTGGGATGTTTCCATTTCTTCAGTCACTGGGGTCTTCACCTGACTGGCATGACTGACAGACAGTGGCTTTGCAACTACATCAGCCAATTCCCTCAGGACTCTGGGATGCATCTTGGCATGTCCCATGGACTTGTGTGTTTTCAGGTTCCTCAGGTGGCCTAAAACCTGATCTCATATGATGCGAGGAACTTCATTGCCCCTGTCCCTGCCCTGAGATTCAGGGGCTTGAGAAATGTGGGAAGAGAGATTACTATTGAAAACTGAGGCAAAAAGCATATTGAGGACCTCAGTCTTTTCTGTGTCAGTTGTGACTAGATATCCTGTTTGTGACCTATCTTATTTATAAGGGCCTTACATTTTCTTTCGTCTTCCTTTCCTTGCCAACGTACCTGCAGAAGCCCTTATTATTATTATGCTGGAAATTCTTCTCCTCTTGTTGGGCTGTCTATCCCCTGGATAAAGAAATTATCCTCAATGCGNAAGCATATTGAGGACCTCAGTCTTTTCTGTGTCAGTTGTGACTAGATATCCTGTTTGTGACCTATCTTATTTATAAGGGCCTTACATTTTCTTTCGTCTTCCTTTCCTTGCCAACGTACCTGCAGAAGCCCTTATTATTATTATGCTGGAAATTCTTCTCCTCTTGTTGGGCTGTCTATCACCTGGATAAAGAAATTATCCTCAATGCGATCCAAGAGCCTCCTGGACTGTTTACTGCTTGCTGTGCTGTTTTATGCAGCGGATGTCGGGTTATTGAAGGCCCCCAGTAGGATCAGAGCCTGTGAGTGTGATGCTTCCCGTAGCTGAAGAAAGATGCTTCATTAACACCCTCCTCTTGATCTGGTGGCCTGTACTAAACACCAACTATGGCTCCTTGGCTGGCATAATCCCACTCAGAGTCCCTCCCTGCTCCACCCCCCCTCCCCCACCCTCCCCACCCCCAACATCCTGGATGCTCAGGTTTGCATCCTTATCCATTGCAAAGTTCCAAATTTGCCTGCAGTTTCTTGATAGCCCACCAATTGGTATGACTGACCACATTTGTTTCTGGTTGTTGTCTTTGTTAATGCTAATTGCTCAGACTTTATGAGTGTCTCTATTTTTCTTCCTCCCTTATCATGCCAATTTTGCAAGGTCCTTAAAGAGATAATCTTCCTGAAAAAAATAAACATTGTCACACTCCACATACCCTTACCAATTGGTTTGACTGACAATTTTTGGTCTTACCATTTGTCAGTCAGGTTTCTGTCTTTGTGTGTTCTGATTTATGGCTGGTCTGACAAGATACCCTTAAAGGAACGGAGACTCTCAGTCCACATACCCTTCCACAGCTCTCAGTGTTCTTCCTATATATTTTGCTTTCTACATTTGCCCCAGTGTGATTCAAACATCATTTTTCTGAAGAGCAGCAGATAGAATTACTCTATTAAAAATGGGATTAGATTAATTAAGAATTAGAGCAGGCCTCATAAGAATGTATTGTCCTGTTTTCTGCAGTAAAATCATGCCTGCAAATGAGATAATTTTGTCTTACAACCACTTTGTGATTTGGAAAGGTCTATAAGCTTTCTTATTGTGATTTCTTGCAGAAATGTTCAAGAAGAGAGATTTCGCTTATTTTTCCTATTAGTAATTCAGTTTGTATGTAGTTTCAGAGACATCATGGTCTTCCCTGGACTGGACAAATTTGCCATACTATCTAGCAGATGTGTGGCCTGGATGCCATAGTGGTGGCAGTCTGGCTGATTTTATGGGCTGTAATCCTTATTATTTTAAAAAACAAAACCAACAACCTGTTTAAGGTCTATATGAAGAAACAGACCACACAAATAAGTTATCTGTATACTGCATTCATATCAACTTTAAAATACCTGTTGGCAAGTACAACTAAGTGGTAATATTTCGCAAGAACTCCTCAGTCCACTTTGACATATATTCATAAGCCTGTTACAAAGGACAATATCCCTTATACACTATCATGAGCTGAGTTACATTTTAGTCCTCAAACTCAAGCTAAGGTTTTTTACATTTAGGATATAACAAGTGGAAGAGAATGTGCCAAACAAGATAGCAGTTGTATCTCACTGTGCTTCACCCTTTGAGAGGAAGTAGGTCCAGCTTCCACTGCTGAGACAACCGTGGTGGCCAGAAAGGCACGGCATGGTGCATGCAAAGCACTGAGCATTGAGACAGTGGGGAGAAGAGCAGGAGACAAGTGCCACCGTGACAGCATGTGGAATTAAGACTATGTGTTGCTTTGATGTACTTATGAGGGGCAAGCCACACTTTGGGAAGCATGTTCAAGGAAGAATGGACAGCTCTACTTTGGTTGCCTTCCCAGCCTTTGTTGGCACTGTTGCCAGACCCTGTGCTCCCACTGTACTTGTGCATGCCTGAGGAGTGCAAGTGACCAGGGCTGTGGCGAATAGGGTTGCAAACAGGGCATGTGTGGTATGTCAGCTGGAGCATGGCGCAGCAGTTTGGACGGCAGTCCACACAGAAGGGCACTTGAGAAGGACGCCTCTTCAAAGCAGCAGGCTTTCCACTGGTTAAGCACCAGGTACTGTTCTGTGACCTCAAGGCAGAATGGTGGGCACTGGCCTGAGAGCAAAGGTCTGCACCATCCACCCCGGCGGTGGCCGATGCCTCCACCCAGATGGAGCTGCTGAAGGGAGAAGCTGCAGCCCAGACCTCAGACCTGCAAGAGGTGCCTTGACCTTTCTCCTGGGGCAGGGACAGGCAGCAGACCTGCCTGCAGCAGGTGGCTGAGCTGCAGGAGGCGGTGAGGAGGCTGCATGGCATCAGGGAGGCTGAGAAGCAGACAGACAGCTGGTTACAAGCACGGTCTGCAGTGGACACACAGCCAAACAGTCAAAAACTCCCACTCCGGCACACGCAGCAGGAAGGGGGGCAGTAACACGGAGTGGAAGCTTGTAACTGCAAAGACCAGCAGGAGGAAGAGACATCCCCAAAAAAACCCTGAGCTGCCCTTGCAGAACCGCTTCACAGCTCTGCCAAGTGAAGAAGGAAGACCTGCTGCGTCAGGAGAGGCGCTGGAGCCGAGTAAGGCAACCTGACCTGTTCCCTGAGGAACAACTGGTTTAAGGAAGAAAAGGCGACGGGCGGTAGCAGTAGGTGACTCTCTTCTGCGAGGTACAGAGGCACCCAATTGCCCACCTGGTGCACTCTCTAGAGAGGTGCTGCTTATCCAGGGCTTGTGTCAGGGATGTCACTGAGAGACTACCAAACCCTGTGCAGTCTGCTTACTGTCATCTGCTGCTCTTGTTTCACGTGGGCACCAGTGATACCACCACGAGCAGTCTGAGGAGTATCAAGAAAGACTACAGAGCCCGTGAAGTGGCGGTCAGGGACTCTGGAGTGCGGGTAGTTTTTTCATCAATCCTCCCAGTCAAAGAAAAGGGGGGTCAATAGACCCAACTGAATTTGGCAAATCAACAAATGGTTACAGGACTGGTGCCACAGCCAGGGGTTTGGCTACTTAGATCATGGGACTTGCTTTGAGAAACAAGGTCTGCTGGGGGCTGATGGGATCCACCTCTCAGAGAAGGAGAAGAGCATCTTTGGCCTAAGGCCTGCCAAGCTGGTGAAGAGAGCTTTAAACTAAAGCTGCTAGGGGAGGGGAACATCAATCCATCCCACTTCTACCAGTATGATGCCAGCGCCAGCAAAAGATGCCTGGAACCTGGACGAGGATCACAGGTCAGCAGGAGAAAACCTGGAGTGCCGCACAAAGGAATTCCAGCCACTAAGTCACCTTCATTGGGTGCCCAACTTAAATACCTCTATGCAAATGCACATAGCATGGGGAAACAAACAGGAGTTAAGAGATGTGCACACACCTGCAGGGCTCTGATCTTGTTGGCACCACAGAGACATGGTGGGATGGCTCTTATGACTGGAGTGTTGGAAAGAAAGGCTCTTCAGGAAGGACAGGCAGGGAAGATGAGGAGGGCATGTTACCCTCTATGCCAATGCTGCAGTGCATGGATGGGGAGCCAGCTGAGAGCTTATGGGTCAGGAACAAAGGGAGGGCAGGGACAGGTGATGTTACCCTGGGCAACTCCTACAGGCCACCCGACAAGGAAGACTGAGCAGACGATGCCCTCCATGGACAGATAGGAGCAGCCCCATGTTCACAAGTCCTGGTCCTTATTGGTGGACTTCAACCACCCCAGTATCTGTTGGAGGGACAATACAGCAGGGTATAAGCAATCCAGGAGGTTCCTGGAATGCATTGACAATAACTTCCTCCTCTAAGTGATGGAGCAGCCAACAAGGAGAGGTGCTATGCTAGACCTTTTTCTCACCAACAAGTAGGGTCTGGTGGGGAATGTGAAGCTCCAGGGCAGCCTTGGCTTCAGTGACCATGAGATGATGGAATTCAATATCCTTAGGGCAGCGAGGAGGACACACAGCAAACCCACTGCTCTGGACTTTAGGAGAGCAGACTTTGGTCTCTTTCAAGGATGTCCTTGGCAGAGTACCATGGGACAAAGCACTAGAGGGAAGAGGTGTCCCAGAAAGCCGATTAATACTCAAGGACCACCTCCTCCAAGCTCAGGAGTGATGCATCCCAACTAAGAGGAAGTCAAGCAAAAATGCCAGGATGCCTGCATGGGTGAACAAGGAGCTCCTGTACACACTCAAAAGCAAAAAGGAAGCCTACAGAGGGTGTGCGGGTAGCCTGGGAGGAATACAAAGAAATTGTCCAAGCAGCCAGCAATCAGGTTAGGAAAGCTCAAGCCCAGATAAGAGTTAAATCTCAGCAGGGACATTAAGGGTAACAAGAAAAACTTTTATAGGTATGTTGGGTAAGATGATTGCAACTCATTTGCAACAAATGCAAGCTACAGCACGCTATAGAAGTGACTTCTGGATAACTGGGACCACACCAACAGTGTAACTCCAAAGTAAATGCTGGGATGGAATATGAGGGAAATCAGAGGGCTCACCTTAAAGCTCTAAGATTTTTGTGTACAGTCTTAGGAAAATGTTATTTTACTGCAGGAATAGAGGACCTGAATATATTTTCATGTATTAGAAATGCTAATGTTTTTTCCTGTCCCATCTTCTGCCTTTTGCATTTCTCATTCTTCAATAAGGCTAGCAATGTCCCAGAGGTAGCTTCAACAACAGACTCGCGCTTCCCTGCAGATCTAATCCTTAGCCAGATACTAAGCCAGTGACTTCAACTTGTGTCCAGTGACTCATACAGGAGAAACTTAGCATCTGGCAGGACTGGCCTCCAACTCATAAATGGCAACTTAGGCTACCTCTGCAGTAAGCAGCAGCCAGCGGCAGACGTGGAAAACGCAGCAGTCATGAAGTCAGCACCTGCAGAAATATCTGCTATGCCACCTGTACTATTGCCCTCAACACTGAGAGTTTTAAGTCCTGTTGATTTCACGTCTTTCTCTTACAGATAAGCTAATACCTGCAGGAAGATAGATGTGCATTTTCTCTACAAGAAATTTGCAGGTGAACATCTTTATTTGCCTGTGGAAATATGCCTTTATTTGCCTTTTAAAATATGTGTATGAGCTTTCTGTTGAGAGAGGCATTCCTTTAAAAAATCTGAAAAATTCTCTGCTGAATTATTTTTTTTCAACTACCATCTTGTCAGTCTTACTTGCAGCAGGTCTTTTCTGTATGTCCCTCCCATAACCAGGCACTTCAGCAGCACTGAGGGGGAAAAAACAGAAATAACGAAGGATTCAGTTTAAGGATCATCCCATTCAAAGTCTGGCTTACACAAAGCCTTAAATGCCACTTCAGCTGTTACCAGCCATTTTATCATGCCTTGGGCACAGCGGAGGTTTAACTTGTTCAATTTTTAATGAAACAACATACCTAATGTCACTGTTTTCAACACTGGGCCACAGAAGAACCCTGAGAATCATACTGGATGACTGATTCTAGCAGAACACTTGGAGATATGGAAACCCAGACTCAAATTCTGTGTTGGTTTTTAGGCACAATTAGTTATAAGATTGTTAAAAACAACCATTCCTGGTCTGCAAATGAGCTTGCATCAGTGTCAGATATTCCTGTAGTGATTGTTCTCACTCAAACCAGTAAGGTCTGAATTCATCTGAAGTGAAAAGTCTTCAGTACTGAGACTAGATCCGGCTAGCGGAATCTGGACCTAGCTCTTGTAATGATATTATCTTGAAAAGGCTTGATTTAAATTTAAAACCAACAGGAAAGTGGAACTCCTCAGCTCCAGCAGAAAATTAAATGCACAGTACCCAAACTGTCAGCTTACATGCCTGCAAGACTGCTGACCCATACTGCACAGAAACAACCTTCCTCAGCTTCCAGATAGCCTGTAGTCTTCAGTGCATGTTAGATTAATAGCTGAAGTAGCTTCATACTGCAGAAATATCTTTTCTTAGCTCACTTCTGGAAGAAAACCTAGGTGAAAAAAAAAAGTTAGAAAGGTTGTCTTAGTTGAGGGACTGATCCTATTTTCACGCCTTTTCCTGTAGAATAAAATACTCCAGTATTCCATTCTGCAAAGTTTTGGAGGGTTCACTAAAAAAAAAAGTCTGTGCTACAACGCAGTCTTATGTAATATCTTCAGTACGGGAGCAGTTTTAAAGCCACTTCCCCCCAGGAAGTGAGTGAAAAATGAATCATCATAAAGCAACAGTGGCCCCGTGCATCTCTTTCTGCCATCTGTGTATTGCCAGGACCTTCATGCAGGCTGCATGTGCTTGCCCTATAGCTCCAATCTGAAAGAGGTGCTGACACCTTTGAAGCAGAAAATGGGACAGGAAAGTACTTCAGACCCTTGTGTTCCACAGGATGACAAGATAGAAGCTGCTGGTCATTTCCTGATGGGAGGCTGGGTACATAAGGGGTTAGCTCTGTGGAGTTAAAGCAAACAAATCGAGAAATGCTTTCAAGGGCTTTATGTGATTGCTAGGACACATGAATCCCGTCAGCAGAAGGCTCCTAGTCCCAGAGGCACTAGCCCTCTGGGCAGTCATGGTAAATCTTTCCACCTCAACCAAATGACATGAAGGAGTGATGGAACAGGGTGGCAACGCTGGCAGAGGTATGATTTGTGGATACCTTTCCCACTCACAGCACGGCACAGGTGAAGGTGGCACTGCTATTACGTGCAAAATGAAATTAATTCTGTGTAAACATTCAGATCTCACACACTTTCTCCATTGACGACAGCAAATGCACCCTCCTAGGTAGTAAATCTTCCTAAGTAGTGACTTTTCTTTGGTTATGTGTGTATCAATTTTGCCATTATTTCACTTTCCCAGAAGCCCAAACGCAGCCGCATTGGCCCGGAAAATGCAGCTGTTTACCTCAACACAGAAACATTTTCACTGCTTTTAAGCGAAACCCTTAGCTGCGTTCCGCGTTACCGCCTCATGCGAAGGGATCCGCCTGAGCAATGCTTATCTGACAACAATGCAAAAACCCCCGTCACTCCCGTGACAAACTACGGAGTTCACCGACATCTCCGGCCTTTCCCGCAGACCGGCAGGCGGTGTCTGCCCCCTGCACCGTGAGCGGCCCGTACACACCGCGCACCGCGGACGCCTCCCCGGCTGACGGCAGGGTGTGTGTGGAGGGGTCCCCGTTCTCCACCCGTGCCTGCCAGGGCCGGCTCCGCCTGCGTACCCCTCACCGCTCGCCGCCGGCGGAGACGCCGCAGCTCTCCGTCCCCGCCGCGGTCCCCTCCCCGCACCCCCCACCCCCCCACG
>VXAK01018914.1:215-12314 GCA_013399435.1 Arenaria interpres | reverse complement strand
GCCCTCCCTCCGCCCTGGCAGCGGCCGCTGGCCCGGTAGCCTGCCCTTGGGCTCCGCGGGGCGCCGAGCTCCCGAAAGGTTTTGCGTGTGTGTGTGTGCGTGAGGTGCGTGTCCGTGACCTCGGCGCCGCCGGCGCAGCTCCCTCCGCAGGGCTTGGAGAGCAGGCTGCCGCTGTGGGAACCCCGCTTGGCTGTCTTCGGCAGCTGCCCCTTAGACGTGTGCTGGAGTTTCCTGTTAGAAACAGCCTGCAGCAGGGTGTCTCTGAGGAGGAACTAGTTTTGGACGTGTGGTTCGCTTTTCCTGGAGCTAGGGTGTTTTCGGGACTGAGGTCCCAACATCTGGGCTGATGTGTTTATTGTCAAACACCAGAGCCGCTTCCGAGACTGCACTGGAGTTTCCTTCATGCTTAAATTTAAATAAACGTCTGCGTGGCTTCAGCACTTGTGAATGGCAGCGAGAATGAAACTGTTTATATGTGCAGTTAGCAATTAGGAAGTGATACGGGACAGAAAACAAGATGTTGTTCTTTGGGCCTGGAGGGTGAAGAAATGAGGTATTTAAGTAGTTTCATAGAATGTATTTTTAGTGGTGCCCATGTCTTGGCAGAATTACTTGGATAGTTTATGGGAGTCTGCAGTACGGGTGTTTACGCTGGTGGAAATCTTGCTCTGAAGTGAAGTAGGTTTTACAGGTAAGTTCCTCTTGAAATTTGTGGCTGACAGCATATTAGAGGATTACAGTGCTGAAAGTGGAGGAACAACTTGAATTTTTGCCTTTAGATTGTATGACATTGCTCAAAAATAGCTTTTCCTATATGCTGAGGCTGCGCATCACATAGGGAAGACCAGTCTCTTCTGTCTAGCTATTTGGGCCCTCCAAATAAAATATATAAGAGAAAAACATTCTTCCAATATAGGTGAAGTGGAAATTGAGGTTTTACCTGATGAAACTGTATTTCCACTTCTTGTTTTGAAATTGCTTGGACGTTCTTGGTGTAGACAATAACCTTATCTTAAAGCCGGATCTCAAAACCTCTCCCAGCCTTCCCACACTCTTAATAATCTGATAGACAAATTGACCTAATATGCTACCATTGGGAGATAAAAGCTTTTGTATTTCTAAGGGTTTGGAAAATCTTGGTTATTCATTATATTATATTATCATATAATGAAACAAATACCTTACTGTTGGATTAGGGAATGCTGAGCTTTTTCTTTTTCAAAAAGGGAAGGGGCTTTTGGGGTTTGCCCTGGAGTTTTGGTATTCACTAGCACAGATCCTGTGCTTAAAAGTTCTGTGCTTGGAATAGTCAGAACCAATTTGCTCAAAAAAGCTCTTCCAGGTGCCCAAGTTAAATGATTTTTACAGTATACTTAAGTCACAGTAGCAGGTGAATGTTTGTTGTTAGTGGTGATCTCAAAAATACATACAATGTTTTCATCTCTGATTCATCTTCTATTTTTGAGAGAGCATGCCGTAATTTACAGACAAATCCAGGAGATTTCTAAATTGGGGGTGAGAAATGTATGGGGTTTTTTCTCCAAAGGGAAAGACTGTTATTCTGACTTTGTTACAGTCTACCTGTTTCATTCAAATATTTGCCACCAGGGGAAAAAAGATACACTAAACTCTAGCATTAGGGCTGAACTTGAATTGTTTTGCTGAGCATCCTTTTTGTCATGCTCTTGAAAGCAGGTGTCTCCTATTGGTGGTCCTAATATATTAACTTTGGATAAAAACAGGATGTATTGTGATCTGGTCTTCAGACATTACAGGTTAGTGAAATTACTGTAGTTTACAAACAAGTTTGAGAGAATGTTTACTGTTTCTTTTCCCCCAGGAGAAAAGTGTTTAGTGAAGGCTGGTTATTTTATTTTTTTTTGTTATTGTTGTTGCTTTCGTATTCTTCTCCCAGTGTGTGCTAACAGAAGGGAAAGTCTCTATTTATGGCTGTCAAATTAGTGAAAAAATATTTGACTAGAAAATGCTGCGCTGAAGAGCTGATTCTTTGTTTCATTCAGGAAATTGATCCTGATCTGATCTGAAGAGGCACTTCACCTTCCATGAAGTACTTTGCCTCCACTGGGGTACATGCATCTCCTCAGGGATAAAGAGAAACCCATCTAGAGGCAAGGTTGTCAGCTAGGAAAAGGGTGTCTGTAGTGAAAATTCTTAGACCTTTTTATTTTCACTTTTTTTTTTTTTTATAAGATCTATATTAACATTCTCAGGTCTTGCAGCACTTGGAAAAAAAAGACGGCTTTTGAAAGTTGCAGTGAACTTAAGATATTGATGCGATGTCTGTAGGATCAAATGTCTATAGCTGCTAAAAGCAACTTTTCTCTTAACCATCTCTGTTCTGCATATCACCTTTTTGGATGTTGTCTATTAAACTTTGCTTGCCCTCCTTATGTTACAAAGTCTTTGGTTAGAATAACTTTAGAACTAAAATTGTTGTTTAAAATGCACATGGGGCTAAGTCCTATCAGAAAATACTGTTAAAAGGAGTAATGGTAAGTGCTTACTTAGACAGACAGCTAGACATCTGCTAAGTCTTTCAGTCTGGAGAAGCTGAAACTGCTGATGAAAGGATTAGTGCCAGTTTTCAAACATATGCGTAGCTGGAATGTGAGGGGATGGACTTGCTTGGAAAGATAGTACTAATGTGTCGATTAAGTGCACTAGAAAGCTGTTTGAATTCGTATGATGAATATTGTATGTCTAACGATGTATATGCCAAGCAGTTGTAATACAAGTACTAAAACTCCTTGTATCTTCATATCAGCACGTGTAAGCTTTGGTGCCTGTAGCAGTTGTGCGTAGTTATACCATGTATGTGTGGTTTTGTTCTCAAACTGGAAAGCAGTTCCTGTGGCTTTACAGTGAGTGTCAAACTTAATTCTGGCATGCCTGGAGATAGATGCATGTTTTTTGATTTATGTCATGGTGATGCCTCCACAGCTCCATGATTGTGTAAAATAAAGCAGGATGAAAAGATAACTTCTTAGTAAGAACAGGTGAAGCACAATCAGTATGTGGATGGTTTTCAGGAGTTGCAATTGATTTTGGTAGACTAAAAGCAAAAGAACAAAAAAAAAAAACAAACCACGAAACTAATATTGCAGCACCTTTATTAGAATTCAGTTAAAGTGTGATATTTCTAAGTGAAGAAGTGGCTTGGTGGAACTTTTTGGTTATAATCACCACAGTGTTGTAAACCTGTGACTGTGCATGTTTGTTGGGTAAAGCTAATCTGTATTGGACACTAGACTGTAATGACCTTTAGTATCTCAGAATTATATATTATAATGTTGGTGTGTTGCTTTTGCTAGTCTTGAATTATAAAGGAAGATAGAATGCTTTGTTTTTCATATAAAGTAGTTGTACTCTGAATAGATTCTAGTCGTCATGGAATTAATGTTAGTAGATATACGTTGAATGTTTATTTCAAGAAGTTAGTTATAACAGAAATGAGTTGCATATTTATGGGAATTTGAGAAATTATGGTATATTTAAGAAATAAATGCAAATATACTTCCTTAATTATTTTCAGATAACATGCAGATGTTTTTAGTCATTCTTTGTGACTGCTAAATTAATTTATTTTTTATTTTACTTTAACTTACTTTTTTAAATTAATATGTAATGCTTATATAAACTAGAAGTAGTAATTTTATGGCCTGAAAATGTGTTATGGCATAATTGTACTGTATGAAGTTTTTTGGAGGTATGCTTTTTAGGTGCCAGCACCAACCAGCTCAAGTGAATGCTAACTGATGTTGATATTTTCCCACTGAGATAAGTAAAGAAAGTGTGAGGCTGAGAGATGTATTTTAAGAAACACTAATAAAATAAAATTAACATGCAGATCTTGTAATTGTAGTTCTTGCAGTATGAACAACTTTGTCCTTGCTCTTATTGGCATATTTCAAATGTAAAATATGCAGGCACACAGGAATGAAAAATTCCAAATTGTCTCTATAGTACAGATTTCAGTTTAATAACGGGAAAGAGACCAGAGATGAACATTTAATTTTGAAATGCATGCTCTGCTTTTCAGCGTCTGCTTATGAAATAATTTAGATTATTCTTTTGGGCTAATCCATCAAGATACCGATTATTGTCGGTATCCGTTGGTTAGAACGGAATCACTTACTGGAACTGATCCTTCAACTGTCAGGAGAACTGTGAGTTTGGAGAGTTACACAGAAAAGCATAATACAGAGCTGAAATGTAGCTGGCGATCGGTTTGTAAACTCACACATATTTTGTAAAGCAGTGCGTTGGCTAAAAGTTGTTAATTGCCTAGAAAATGGGGGATAGATTCATTTTCATTGAGAGGGAAAGTGTTAAATGAGAGTGTGTTGATTTTTTTAACTGGGGTCACTCCACGGGCATTAGTGGAGGGGGCAGGTATTTGCAGCTGAAAAGCAGTTTGTCTGACATCTTGTGCAGCTTTTGGTTAGAGTTTGTCTGGTTTTGAAACTGATGGTCTCATCTCGGTTACAGTAACTAATAACAGGTAATTCGCAGCACGGTCTCAGTTCAAAGGAAAGGAATGTAGCAAAAAATTACAGGTATACATATGTGTGTGCATTAGCCTGGTTCATGTCTGAACGTGTTCATATCCCTTTTATGTCTGCAAGATTTCTCTGTTATTTAATGACAATGCTACAATATTTGCATTTTCCTATCCATCTGAAGTTGGCATCCCAGGCACGTTGCACGTGCTGTTTGAGCCTTGAGCTATCTTTTTTTCCAAGACGAAGTCACTACAGCAAAAAATGTTACGCAGCAGAGCAGATTTTGTACTGCTTCACCCATGCTTTCAGATGGGTGTAGAGACTGAAAAATCAACACTCTTCTCAATATAGTTTGAGAATGTTGTTTGCCTTGTCACAAAAAGGTTAAAATGAGAAATTACTTTAAAGAATATTAATAAACATGCCAATGAACACTGTAAAATCTGGGAAATTAATTGAATTAAAATAATTAAAAAGTAAGGGCTTTTTTCTTTTTTGACTTTTTCTATTTAGTTTTAATACTTATGTAGCCCTTTTTCACCCAGAAATTGTCTTGGCAAAATTAAATCCACACATGCACGGAATCTTTTTGACCCATTGTTTTTTTTCCTGAGAAAGATAGCCTTTAATTCTTTTTCAGCCAATAGTTGTTGCACCTCAGGTATTTTAAGCGACCTCTCATATGGCATGTGCTTCATATCAGAAGTTCAGATGGAGACATGTCGTCTAAACATAAGAGTTGTCAGTGTTAATGTGATGCAAGATGTGGGTGGGATAACAAGAATGGTAGAGTCCCAAAATGTCAGAGAGCAGTTTAGTAAGTTTTCAGTGGGAGCTCCCTTTGCGTGAATATTCTAATATGATGGTGCTGCTTTCTCCCACCTTTGTTTTTCTGGATTTTGTTTGTTTTGTTTTGAGTTTTTTTTTGGTGCTGAGTTTGTTGTTTTTTCTAACACTTTCTGGTTGCATTCTTCTATGCTTGTTCTAAACTATGTTTTTTTTTCTTTTTGTATGTGAAGTACAGTAAATTCTTGGTTGGTAGAATTACCTGAATGAGGAAAAGATTCTCCACTCTTGAGGGGAAAAATACTGCTGCTGTTGTGCTCTGATGACTTAAAATAAAACTTTCTTCTGGAAGTTGCTTGATGTGTAATGTAGAGCAAAGAATACATATACGTAGCTTTATTTAGGGAAAGGTGCAGGAAGCGAAATAGTAACTCATAGATAATTTCACAAGTATTTTAAGCAGCACAACATAAAACATTTTTGTTTTCTGAGATTGTCAAATGCACACATGGTCCAAATGTTCTTTCTTAAAACCCTCTTCCCATGATCTTTCTCAGTTGGGAGCCCGGCACTCCAGCTCTCAGCTCCTGGGTTGCTGTTCCCATTTTCACTGGCATTGTGTTTAGGTTGAGCCTCTGTGTCCTCCTTCTCATGCAAGCCCTTTGCAGCCATGATGTGTGGAAAAGCCAAATCTGTGGTCAGTCTGTTGGTAAAGTGTGTCAAGATGTTTCTCTAATTTCTCTTGTAACGACTGGGGTTCTGCATCCACACAGATAATCTGTGTTGCTTGCTGCGTTGTCCAGCAGCTGGTGTGGTTGTCTTGGACGTGGGCTGGTTGTAATAACCAGCCTTCATTGAAACATTGTGGTATTTCAGAGCTAACAACTCTAAGCATTTGGGCTTGATCACCAGCTTCTGGGACAATCCCAAATGGGAAACTATAATCTTAAAAGGAGATATATTCCATTGCTTCAATTGGGGAAAATAAATAAATAAATGAAAAGCTTACTTAAGTCTTTCATTGAAGTTTTGTTCTTTAGTATAATGTACACAACCATAGCACAAGGGTATGCTGCCAGTATCAAAAGAACATTACTCACACTGTTAAAGGGTGTTTATTATTGTTTTCAATATCCCTTGTGGATAAGGGAATCACACTTTCTCCCGATTGTGCTCCAGGGCATGTTTTTTTGGAAGGAGGTCAGAAGGAAGGTTGTTAGTCATATTATATATTTTCTGCCAGTGTGTATATTGAGGAGTAAAGTACAAATTCTGTGAATCTTATTAAAATACTTCATAATCTGCATACCTGGAAAATTGTCTATTAAGAAAACTACCCTTAAATAGTTTAAAAATTGCTAAGAGCCATATACAGTATTTGTTCCCATTAATTCTATTTGTATGAGAACCTGTGGAGGGGCAAATTATACCACAGACAATGGTTAGTAACGTTAACTGTGTATATAGAACAGTTGGGTCTGTTGGAGAATACATGGAGTAGCACCAGTACTGTATGACTGAACCTGCACCAAGGAACTGCAACATACAGTTTGAAAAAATTTGGTGCATGTTTTTTCAGCACAGCTGAAACTTAGACCCTCTTTATCTTTTGCTGCTTTGCACCTGGCTTATGTTCAGGTTCTAAAATGAAAACATTAGAGATTTACATTAACTATCTGCTTGGGTTCTTGCTATGTGAAGGTTTTTTTTTTAGGTACATGGATACTTCTGGTGTCCTTAAGAGCATGTGCAAATGTTTGCAGGATCTGAATTGTGGTGTGTTGTTTTTTTTCCCCGCCTACAGGTCGACATTTTAAAGTGATTTTTTAAATTCCGCTTAAAAATGTGTTTATCTGCCTATTTTTAGTGTGTGCAGGCTTTCTGTATAGATCTTCTGCATGGCATTACACTTTTCCTGTCTGGAAGTTGATATGGCAGCAAGCCAAGCAGGAGTAAGCAGTAGCTTTTAGAAAGAATTTTCGTGCAGATTTAGTACGACCTTACTGAGTCTTTTGGCTTGGAATCTCCAAGACTCTATGATCCTTGTGGTTTGTGTGTGGCTTTGAGCAAGATTACATAAAGTGTTCATGATATGATCTGAAAATTGGTTTTGCAGATGATTTTGGAGGCTGGATGCAGGTTAGACTTCAGACCAGTTTCAGAAATTCCTTATGATTTTTAGAGTTGTGGGAGTGAAGGCTTTTAGCCACTGGTGTAAGAAGTGTGTTCAAACTTAGGACATCTGTGACTGTGCTTGTAAAGAAGTAAAGCACAAAATGGTGGTACGTGATGCAGTGGCGTATTTCAAGTAAGTGGGAGTCAAGGTATATTTGACGTTGTACTTCAGAGGTGTCTCTTGAGTTGACTGAAAAAGTGAGGGAGACAGCCAGAAAAAGATTCCTTTCTTCATTAGAACTTAATTTTATTTTTAAAGCATTGGCAGTCTTTTGTGCTCACAGGGTCTTTCATTTGCTGACTGTGTAATGTTTTGGTTGCTTGTCCATGATGCTAAGCCATAGAAGTGTGTATATAAATCCTTATTTAAACCAATAACCTGCAGAAGTTTTGGATTAACAAAATGTTAAATGGATTTATTTTCCGCTTCCCAATTTTAAATTAGTCAAAGGGTAGGAGAGTGAGGTCATCCTCAGTGATTCTGAGTTTGGTAGTTGAGTCAGTTGCGTTCTGAAACCCACACTGGAGTTCTCAGGAGAAAATGTTAAGCCAGTCTGTAAATTCATAATGTGCTAGTTAGGGCCTACTCTGGAAAAATGGATCTTCTTTTTTTCTTTTTTTTTTCTGAGGGGAGGAGGGAGGGATATTACCCCTTGGGGATGCCTGCTTCAGGCACTGTAAATAGAGAAGTAACAGTGATTTGGACTCATTTAGTTGCACATGGTCAGAAAGGATGGTAATAACTCAGTTTGCTTCGGCATACAAGTGTCACCTCTGTCTTGTGAGATTCTTTTTTTTTTTTCAACCTTGATTTTTTTTTTTCACTGTTATCATCTTAACATGCTTCTTCCCCACACACCCAAAAATATCTTTTGCAATGGATATTTTGTGTATAAATGCTTTTGAGTAAAGCATCAATAGCTGTTCATATTTAAAGGAGTGCTGAAAGCAGAGCTATGCTTCTGCCTCTCAACCCTCTTATTTGCTTGCTGGTTTATGTACAAGTCTGTTTTTTTCTGACAGACAAAAGCATGCATTTCATTTTTTTTTGCTTTTTTTCTATTTTAGTCTTAGAGGTGTAGGGGACGTTTAGTCTTATCTTTGTTGTCATACTTGGTACACTTTGTCAGAAGGTGCCAAATAAATGAATTGAGAGATGTGTTGTTCAGTAATAGGAGGGTTTTTTCCTAAGCTTGTAGGGTATGCGAGTAATATATCTACAAATAAAAATATAAAAGAGATACACTGACATATTTTCATCTTTTTCTTTTAGTCTTTACACAACCAGTATTTATGATGTAATGAGTCTACTACAGCATAAATCTTCTATAGTGTTTTTAAGAAAAAAAAGAGACAAGCAAGAATTCAGTCACTAACATACAATACAAAATAGCAGAAAGTAGGCAAAGAACAAAAAAGCTGGTATATGACCTCGTCAGGTTGCCTTCCCATGTAAATGTGAAGTTGGCATTCTATGTAATGCTGTCAGGCTAGTTCTTTTAGTCCTCCCTTCTGACTTCAGGGAGGCTCTTTCCTTTCGTAAAAACAATTTTAAGAAATCAATGGTTAACTAGCAGATAAATTACTCTGCTACCTGAAGAAAACACTATGACGGGAGCTGCTGCTATTCTGTCTTTGGCTTGCTGACCCATGGACATAGGTAGCTGCTGGCCAGTTAGTCAGTGATTTGCTTCCAGTCAGCTGCAGTGTGTGGTCTCTCTTACAGGAACACAGGAAGGAATGGAGGGTATCAAGGACTAGAGAAACCAAAGGAATTCCAGGGAACAAGAATTCTAAGGATTTGGTGGGGAACTAGGTTATTGGAGGAGGTGAACATACAAATACAGAACAAAAATCCAGCAAAACCATTTTCATTAGTTCTGCTGCTCATATAACTACTGATTTCTTTTGAGGATCACTCTTAAAACATCTGTGTCATAAAAGAATTTTCAAAGTAAATATGTTGCCCATATTGTTGTGGATTTGTTTAATGTGAACTAACTTAAGTGTCATCTCTATCTCTTGTTAACGCAGTGTGGGAGGGCGGATAGTGAGGCTGAAAGAGGATACCATCATTTTCTGGAGTTCCTGAGACTCCAGTTAGATTGGGGTAAAAGTGGCCTTAAAGCATTTTAAGGCAAAGACTTGTGCCTGGGAGGCACATTTCTGGGATGTGAAAGTGATTCTGAGCTCTGGTAAAGAAAACACTGTCTTGCTGCCAATGGCTCGTGAGGATTTTGTATGAACACTAGCAAAACTGGGCTTAGATCTTTGTTGTTACAGTGTTAATCACAGCCTAAACCATGACTACAAGGCAGGGTTTTGTACATGAAGCAAACTGCTATTGTAATGAATTTGACTCAAAATAAAAAGAAGAGGAAGTTGTTTGTGGTTGGTGTATATATAAAAAAAAAATGTGGCAGTCTGATCTCTGGTTATGTCTGATATGTTGGAGTTTAGCTCTGGGTATGGATTATTTTGTGTTGCAAACACCTGGATAGTGAGAGATTAAATTCTAAGTTTACTTACCCAGGCAACGCGGATGTCACTTTCCAGAAAACATTGTTAAACCGAGCAGATGCAGGCCAGTTTTCAGGACCAGATTTGCTCTGCTGTCTCCAGAAAAGTAGGCGTAATTCTTATCCATGAACACTCATAGTTGAGCTTTGCAAATCAAGTGTCATAAAAACATGAAAGCAAACATCTGTGTTCTATTGGTTGGTGTTTGTTCATTTCACTGTTTATGCCTATGGTAAAGGAGGCAGATGTGCTCTTTTATTGAGATGTCTGTTTTTGGAAGGGGGGAGGCAAGAGACGTTATTCCAGTAGACTTCTGAAAGTCCAGAAGCTGATCCTTATTAGTACGTAGAGGCTACTAGAAGGCTTCCTTTCACTTTGGGAGATGACCCAGAAGCAATTGAAGTAGGAGCAGTCCTGAGGAAAGGGTGATGTGCTGAAACTAAGATGGATATCTCACAAGTCACAAGGTTGTTGTTTATTTCAAGTCCCCTTGAAATATACATTTACATTTCTGTTTAATATTCTCTATTTTCCCACTTGGTATTATTACTGTTATTATCATACTAATGCTCTCAAAGAAGAGTTGGGAGTTCCAAACATGCACAACTGGTGATAAATCCAGTGTCTTATGTTCTAACTGTCTTTTGCCTTGCATATTTTCAGTTGTTTGTTTGCCGCTGAAGACAAACACTTTGTGCATGTGGGAATGCTCACAGGCAAGCACATGAACTTACGTACCTCAATATCTAAAACAGTCACCTCTATGTCTCTTAAAAAGATCTACAGTTTATCAGTGGTAACATTCTTTGACTTCTAATTGCCTCAGTGCATATTTAAGGTATAAAAAGAGGTCCTAGTGAGGAGGAGACTGGCTCTATGGCATCCTAGACTTGTGTGTTAAATGCATTGTAAACTTTACGGGGTTCTTTTGTGAAGCCTGTCTACAGTATGTAACTCTACTAGCCAATGACTTGCTATTGGGGCCAGCTGACCTGGCTACTTAGATACTTCTCTTCCAGTTATACACAGTACTTCACAAGATCTTGGCTTNATTCTGGATTGGATAGAGGTACACCTTCATTAAAAGCAAAAGTGTCAATGTGTTCAGTCATATAAAGACACTGTTAATAGCAGTGCCCATCAGAAGGAGTTAGTCACATAAAATGACTGTATAGACCGGGTATAATTGCAGTAACTTGTCCTTTTCCTCAAGAGTTTTAACATATTTAAAAGAGTTGGAGCCCAAATGGGTATTTTTGCTGTTAAGCTGCTAGATGAACAACTGAAAACTGCTGAGCTGTGTGGATATGTCACAGGTACTGGCTGACGTGCATCTGTGTTGCTGCTTTTGCTTTCAGATGTTACCATGAGTATCAGTTGGAGCACAAGGAGCTATGGTAATAGGAGTGTTTGGGAGAGCTGTGTCTTGTTTACTTGAGAAAGGTAAGAGTGTGATGGGATTGTTGGAACCCTGATGGAGCAGAGTGAGAGTGGGTGATAACTAGCCAAGCAGGACCACCAAGATACGAGATACCTTACTAAGTTCAAATTAAAAAAATACCAGAAGTCAAGAATTGGCAACTATAGGGAAGTAAATACAAAGAAATCCATTAGAAAGAGAAGTGAGCTGATTACTTCTGTAGCCTATTACTGAATTAGGAGACATGAAGAAAATCCTAAGGTGCAGTTCTGTTCTGCAGAACATAAAAAAAATAGAAACTATGGAAACTAAAATGAAATTTTGCGGGAGAAAAATTATTATCATGTTGTGTGGGGAGTGAGGAATTGTGGAGACACGCTGCTGAGTGAGAGCTCGGCAGGTGTTCTTGCATTGATGGGAAGGAAGCCTTGGGAACAGTAAAACAATGTCTTTTTATGGTATTATTTGTGTGGTATGAAATCTAGCGAGGGAAATAACAGATAACAGTGTTTGGATAACGTAGGCGCATGAACACTTGTAGCCAATTGTATTGCACATAACGGCACGTGAACAGGCCCCCACAACTGATCTGTGTAGAGAGCACAGCGCGTAATCAAAAGAGAGAAACTATATATGCTGTAAAAATCACACATTAAACTTCTTCGCTTTGCCACT
>VXAK01018912.1:80455-90561 GCA_013399435.1 Arenaria interpres | reverse complement strand
TTGTATATATTTTTTTTAAGAATAAGATGATCTTAAAAATGGTTTTAAAGATTTAGTCTCCATCCTTGAAGGTTATGTGAACGAGCCATTTGACTACAAAATAAGACAATGCAGAGGGTTATGAGAATTATAATCACTTACATTTGGGTAGCTAATGAATCAAACTAGTCAAGGGGTCTAGTCCATGAAGCATACTTTTAACAAACGAATCACAAGAAAACTGGAGTTGAGTGCAGCAGTTTTATTGAAAAAGTCCACATGTGTGTGCAATTCCTTTATTAAAATGTTTTCAAATACATTGGACAAGGAGCAATTGATGATTAAGAGTTATTCCTTTTTTATACATTTTTATTTCCAAAACTATACAAACATTGGAAAACTTTACTTTTTCCTCCATTTTAGCTATCAATAATTCTGTAATGGTAAGTTATGTATCTCCCTTTTCAATATGCAAACCCACTTTCCTGGAGGTGACATTTTATGTCTTTGACAATTAAAAAAAAGGTCATTCATATTTACATGTGCTTAAGGTTGCATAATTGAGCATCATACAGGTTCTGAAAACCAGTGGATAAATGGGTTTCAAGATTAACCCAAGTGGGTTGAAGATTTTAAATACACGTAAACTGCATACATGTGTTTTAGTAGCCAAGACACCCTTTGTTCCCTTTTATTTTCAAGGCTATCTATAAACTGTGTGCTAGCCATGGCGAGGGTTGGTTTTAGTAAAGGTACTCACCGAGTGAAAAGCAGCACTGACAACAACTATTGCTAATCAAGGACATGAATGGGCAGGGAATTGTATGTGGATATATAATACAAAATCAAATGTTTCAAAATGAACTTGAAGCTCTTATGTAAAAATGTCTAGAATAAAAGCTATTTCCTGGACTGGATTAAAGAATAAAAAAACCCCACAAACACTTGTGTAAGGAAAAAAAATTTGAGCTCAACATAGGAAAAGAACAGTAGAAGCACGTGGATTAAATTCAGAAGCTGATCTTGCAATGTATAATTACTGGAAATTCTGTTGAAATATAGCAACATTATCAATGGAAGATGAAGGCTACAACTGCAGCAGACACATACAATATACTTTGAGCTATTATATTGGCCATACAGATTTGTCTACATGTTATTTATTTGAATCCTTAAGGCTTCTCTAATGTCTTACATGAAAGTGCGGTCTGCTTGGATCTTCCATGCATGAGGGACAGGGGTAATTTTTCAAGGAAAAAAAATTGTCCACGTTTCAATTACAATAGCACATCCAGAGACACAAAATAAAAGACAATACTTTATGGTACCTTTGTTTCATTTATTTTGGCCCCCAAAAGATGCATGCACTAGACCTTATGTACTACAAGGTATTGAAATATTTACAGCATTGTACATGTGCTCTTAAAGGGATGGCAAAGGGAAAGGTCTATTTTTATCTTGGTGGGAGTAGAAGTTGCTTTCCTAGCTTAATAATACCTATTCAAAGTGAGAGATGACTCTTCCAAAAAGAAAAGCCCACAGAGAATAAAGCTATAGCATAATTATAGCCAATGTTAACAAACTGTACAGCACTTTACCTGGGAATTCTCCTCGCTCTCACTCCTGTTTGAAATAGCAATACCAACTATTTAGTGGTGTTGCCATGCTCCCCTTACCCTGTCTGTTCCAGCGGGTATAGCTGTATATTAACTGTTAGTATGATTTTTTTTTTTTAATTTCAAATTATTTCAGCATGTTGAACGGACATTTAATTCACAATAACCTGATGGTAATTTTTGGACAAATGATATGACTGGTATTTACCGGGTTATGGCACTAAATAATTGAGACCACTATAAAGCGCGTCGTAAATACTTCAAGTGGACTTAGGAAACCATCTCTCTAAGAAATTCAGTGAGTAAGGCTCATATCACTGATTTCCTTCTGCTTTTAAAGGTAAAGATATGATACCCAATACACCAGGTTAAACAAACAGAAGGCAGTTGGGAAGAAGATGCGGGCGTAGGAGTCCATTTTGGCAATGCGAATATGTATTCTTCCATGCCTCCATGCTCCCGTTCGACAATCCTCAAAGCAGCAAAAAAAACTGGCACAGTCCTTGCCATCAAGACACTCATACCCGTATTCTTCATCCCTTTCTTGGAGGTGTGTAGCATTGTTCATTTGAATAGTAGCTGATCGAGGCCGGATGTCAATTGTAGGTGCCTAAGGTGGAGTGGCAAAAAAAGACAAAGGTGGCAGGAGGAAGAGACTCTGTTATTATCACCAGACCAACAGGGAGATAGAGACTAATGGTCAACATGTGAATGATGGTTTTGCATGTGGGGAAATTGCTGAGGACTTCTAATGGTAATGTTACCTTGAACTTATTAAAAGTTGCATTATACGTTGTAACTTTATAGGAAAGCAGCACAAATCAATATACAGTTAACAGCTGTGGACAATTAGCTTTAAAGCCAAACAAAGTAAACATTAGAGGTTAAAGGAAAGATACAGGCATGTAACTGATGGTATTTTGTATTTCTTTGGTGTGTTATATTTTACGTAGCTGCTTGATATCTGAAGGCAATTTGTGTATTGCACATGGAAGGAACTGAAATAATCAGTTGGAAATGCAGGATTTTAATATACAGCTGGTTAGTATTGAGATAGGAGCAAATATATAGATACAGGAAAAAAGGCAAAACTTGGTCTTTTGAATAAGATTAGGAGAATCTCTATAATACTCTCCAGCTGTTTGAATATATGCAGTTCACCATCTAATGATGTTCACCAGTAGTAGCTGTAAATATATATACACGTATGTGTTTGGAATTAATTGAGCAAATTAAGCATTTAAAACAAATTTGAGCACTTGGCAAACATAAGGATGACAGACATTGAAATTTTCTGCTGATAGTTATTAGGGTAAAATAACAACAATTCCATTCCATGAGTAAGTAAATTTCTTGGCTTTTGTTTTATGTAGCTTCTTCTTTTTTTTTTTTATCCGGTGGTTTTTTTTTGTTGTTGTTTTTGTTTGTTTGTTCTTTTTTTGACAAAATCTCTGCATTTCTGAATGAAGATAAAGTTTAGATGTGGAACATAGCTAGATATATTTGCTATTTTGCTTAGAGTGTGCTGATCCAGTGACAGCATTAAAAATATATGTGCATTTTTAAACCCTTTCAAAACTCTGAATTTTTTGCATAAGGAACAGCATTTGAGTAATTGATGATGACATTGAATTTTGTTCAGGTGAACATCAGAACAGATATGTTCTCAGAATTTGGAGTGAAATCACAGAGGTTATAAAGGCAGGGTAAGAGCTGAGTTCTAAAAGGGTGTGTTGCAGGTTTGTGGTGTAGCTGGTGGTATTGGATCCCATGGCAAGTTGAGAAAGAGAGGAGCAGAAATGTTTTAACACCAAACTCTCTTAATTCATGTGATCCAATAATGTTGATCACTCTTGAACTTAGGTAAGTTCAGAACCGTAGTGAATCAGTATTTGGGCTGCTGAATCAACTCTACAAATTGTTTAGAAATATGTAACCATTCTACTTAATTAGGAAGTTACCTTGAGTAGAATGCTTAGATGTCTCATTAAAAAAAAAAACCCAACAAAACACCACTCTCATATAAGCTCTAATAGTTAAATTCAGCAGTCGCATGCAGTGAATTTCCATTCCAAAAAACATTATACCTTGAAGGAAAACATCCGAAGAAGCTTTCATTTTGTAGACAGAAAAGAGAGGGGTTTGTTTTAAATTAAAGAAAGAAAGGAAAGAAAGAAAGAGACAAAAATAATGTAAATTAAAAATATGTTTCTAAAACATAGTAAGTCAAAAAGAACTAAATTTATAGAAAGGTTGGGATAATAGCATTTTAAACAAGTATCTCTAATATAACCCCCCCCCATTTTTGACTTGTTGCTATCTTGTAACTACATCTGGGCCAAAGACATATATCAAATTCCATTTAGATCTTTTCATATCCCCAGGGAATTCCAATCTTTTATCTCGAACTCTTCTGAGAGGAGACCATTCACAGTTTATAAACACAAGTTCTTTTTGCCTGCAGACTAGGTTCTGAACACTGTACTTCTAAGTTTTTGAGACTCTGGGATTAAGATCCAGGCAATCATTTATATTTGTTTGTTCCCAAATGCTTGCAGATAAGTAATGTAAAGAACAAGTAATCTGCCCTCATATGGACATCTTTGAGACAGCTAAATTTGAGGTAGTTAGTCTTTGCTCGTTTAATTGACTGTGAAAGACACACATCACACACAGCCTTTTATTTTGACCCAAGACAGGCCCTTCGGATGTGCCTTTCTTTTCACCAAAAGCAAGGCCTAGAATCAAATCCAGCTTTACCATACCGAACATTAGGTGAGAATTCTTCCTTTGGAATTTTATTGATATTTTTCTGGCTGTTTATCCACCACAGAGTACATTGTTGTTGGGGTTTTTTGTTTCTGTTTTCTTTAGAGTCTACTTCTCAACAGCATTTGAAATAATAGCAATAATGTGTAAAGGTTCTTTAATTACTATTTTTTTATGTATTATTTTTGTGCATGTGTTATAAAGAGAATATCTTCAAAAGTCCTTGAAGGTTTTAGCAGAGCAAATCTAAGTGACTTCATTGTCTCCTAGATGCCTGAAATGGATTTGAAAATACTCTCTATTAATGTAAAATACTTGTTCTTCACATTTTTCACAGGCTTATTTGGGTTTTTTTTTGTAGACTATTAGGCTACTTTTCCCTCTAGGATTTCACACTAATTCTTTTCACCTCAGAGATTCTAGACAACAGACTTTTTAACTCAGTTGCAAAAGGCAAGGAGAAATCTGTCCTGGACAAAATAAGCAACAAGCTTCTTCCCTATCTGGACAAAACCCCAAACCTGTGGGTATTTCCAGGATTTTATTGTGGTTATTATATACGTTTCTTTATTATCATGTAGCATGCATCCATAAGTAACATTATAAACTGCTAGCCAAATCACTTTCTAAGGGAGAGAAGTAGATAAAAGAGGTAAGAAATACAAGAAAAAGAAGATAAGGAAACAATAAAAAGGAAACAGATGCTTAAGGGGGAATTAGAAAAAGCACGCTCTGTAGTTTAAATATAAAAGTTTAACTGTAGTCCTCATAATAGGAAAAAACAGTCATGTCAGTAATACAGGCATAAGTTAATGGCAGAGAATATTGCTAAAGCTAAGACCGAGAAACTGACAGTTCTTCCATAAAGGTCACAGCAAGAGCTCTATAACATAAATAATGGTTTTGGTGATAGTTGTGATCTGCAGAACACTTTAGTTAAAAGGATCCTTATTCTAAGCAACTAGTTTCTCTAGCATCCAGACAATATCTATATATCCAGACAAGATACGAGGTTTTAATCCTCAGGGTGAATGTTTGCATTCCTATTAATACAAAGGA
Source organism: Arenaria interpres (assembly GCA_013399435.1). Lineage (NCBI taxonomy): Eukaryota > Metazoa > Chordata > Aves > Charadriiformes > Scolopacidae > Arenaria > Arenaria interpres. Next base: position 85,138 of record VXAK01018912.1, on the reverse strand, counting down.
AGAGTATATATGTAGTAGCAGAGTCTGAAAAGCGAGTACACGCATAAAGAAGAATTTAAATGCTCTCTCAGAAAACCTAATTGAATTTTAGACCTTTAGACCAGTAAAAAGATACATACTGGATTTTTCTTCTTTTTGTCTTTATCCTTGCTTGGCTTTCTGTTACTGACAAAGTAGTGCAAAGTTCCGTATTCCACCAGTGCAGAGAAAACAAAAATAAAGCAGACCGACACAAAAAGATCCATTGCTGTTACATAGGAGACTTTGGGAAGAGATTTACGAGCAATTGTACTTAGGGTGGTCATTGTCAGGACAGTTGTAATACCTGGTAGATAGATAGAAAACAATAGAAATATTATTACTTCATGTAAAAAACTGATTTTGCCAGTTTTCTCTCTGACTGTTTTGAAGAATGGCTGGAATTCAAACATGTAGCAAAGATATTAAACAGCACATCCCAGCAGTGAAAAGTGGATCCAATGAGAGCTTCAAGGATTAACATGGGGTATGAAACATTTTTGCATGGTCACTGGAAGTGCTACTGTGCAGAATACTTTGGTTAGATGGATTCTGATTCTAAGAAATTTAATTTAGTTTTTCAGTTTTGTAGTTTAGTTCTAGGGGGCCTTTATTTTGAGAAATTTAGTTTTAGGATTTGGTTGCTCAAACCCTTAAACAGAGCTAGAGAGATGACAACTTCTGTCAGAATGAGAAAATCATGGTGGAGAATAAAAATAGCTTTATTCCATTCTTCAAAGTAACCTCAAGACCAATCTCAAACTTCTTGTGCCTTTGGGGTAAGTCTTGCTTATTTTCAGTTGCATGGTAATCATATGAGTGTCAGTAAGAGACACACTTGCGGCAATTATGAGTTAGATATGAATGAAAATTCCTAAGAAAACATGTATTCCAGCAGGAACTTCAGGACAAACTGTGTGTAGATTTGTCTGTGTGCTACTTAAAGAAATAAAACTGTTTCTTTTCTCTTGTCTAAATGCATTCTCTTTGTATGCAAAAGATACTAAGCCTGCACAAATAATCTACCACTCGTTATTTAAGTGATTTCTTTGAAATAAATCTGGAAGCGAGTGTGTCTCAGAACTTCTTGTAATTGTAACGCTTCTGGGGCCAGATTTCTCTTGGTGCCAGAGCGGTGGCTCTTCTGGCCTTCATAAGTGACTGTAATCTATAACTGAGAAGTACTGTGTCATGCCTCACCATCCCTTCTCCTTTCAGAACGTTATTTCCTGTTCTATGATGTGAAGAACATTAAAAATATATCAAAACAGTTAAAATCCATCACATTTTATATGGCAAATTTCATATCACTTATTCTACCTCCTTAATGGTACAAATGGACTAATTCTCAGCAGAGGGACTGGTCTATCTAAGTAAAACTCAAAATAGCAGCTGAATGCCTTTATTAATTTTATACTTTTAAAAAGCAGACTTTATAACATCTTTTTAGAGAGAATGTGAAAAAGGCAGTAAAACGCTTAAAACTTTCTGTGTTGGGAGCCACTGGTCCTCTATTCCTGTGTTTGTTTCAAGGGACTTCTGGGATGAAAATGCTGTCCCTCATTTTGCACTCCAGTGCTCTGTGCTGTAATTCTGGGGAGAAATGAAAATGCAGAAGGAAAAACTAAAATGATTCTCACTTCTTCTGATTTAATGCAAAAGTAGAAAATGTGTTTAACTTTCTCTAGTTAAATGTTTCTACTTTGCTAATTCTTACAGCTACGCAAACAAGGTTATTTTGGTCTTTCTTTTAGTTTACCTATGGAACATTTGCTAAATGTGTAGAAATTGCTAATTCTGATTAGTTATGTCATGTTTTCATATATAGGATTTTAGATATCACCGAATTCCATTGATTTTGTGGCCTGAAAGCTATATTTGATTTTTGGTCCCTAAAATAGAACTTAGGGTTTGACATTCTCCCCTTTTTTACCACTACGGCACACAGACAGCCAGAAAGATTGATTCCTGCTTGGTGTTTATTTCATTTGTATTGCTAGTTATTGTGATATGGAAGTTGAGCAAATAGTTTAAAACTAACGTGTCCCTGCCTCTAATCCAGTAATGTTTCCGATCCTCTTCATGTTATAAAAATACTGCTTTTGTCAGAAAAGATGCAAAAGTTTTTATTGTAGGCAATCTACAATACTGTTAGGATCTGACATAGTAAAAAGGAGGAGATGCAAATATGGTTTAGGCTTGTGTTATTCCTTGGAAATTACTACATCCCTCTAAACGAGGAAAGCTCATGTGAAATTGTTCTCTCCTCTTATGTTTAGAAAGTGGTGGTCCGCAGAGGGGTCAATTAAACATCATAATGCTTGAATAAAAACAGGAAGGAAAAACAACTCACCCAGTGATGTTCTGGCTGGAACTGCATCCTTATTAATCCAGAAAGAGACCCAGGACAACACAACAATAAGTGTGCAGGGAATGTATGTCTGAATAGTGAAATAACCCATTCTCCTGCTCAGGTTAAAGTAAACAGACATGACTACATAGTCTCCTGTAAAATAAAAGCATACTGAGATAGAATAATAGTTTTAAAACCCAACATAGCGTTTTTATATAATAGCTAGATTTTTCCTACTCTGTGTCTGGGGTATATACATTAAACTGATTCACCAGATATACCGATGGCAAATACATGCATACCTCTTCTTCAGCACTGGTATAGCTCAAGAACTGGTGGATTTTCTAAACTATGAAAGTAAACAGACTTGCAAGTTCACAGTGGTAACTTATACTTTAAGATTTCCAGGATAACCTCCCTTGCACAGCACAGCAGCTTCTGTCTACTCAAGTCATTCCTCAGAACTTGCATATCCCTGGTATAGTCCTCTTACAGCAACTGAGTGAGTGGTGGTGATCGAGCAAACCTCCAGTCACCGTGCTGTCCCTGTTAGCATGCTCTCAGCTCTCTTCTCAAATAATGCATGCTTTCAGATGTATTTCTAAATTATTCATGTTCTCAACTATTCTTCAGGGCTAGGCTGTGTCAATAATTAATTTTTATTTGCCTGCACATCTTCTGTTGTATTATTTCCTCTAAAAGGATTTGAACCTGCGTCTCTTAAGTGCTCAGAAAAGCCAGGCTATATGTTACTCTGGTAACACATTATTCCTATTCAATAATTTTGTGATTCTTTTTCCAGTTTTTTTCCTGTCTCAAACTATTAAATTCCATCTGGAATACAACAAAGTGTCAGCTTTGATGCATTTTTTCTAAACTAAGAAACCCCCCTAGTTCTCATCTTTACTTCAGATTACAGCACTCCTGGGAAATATTGATTGCAAAAGAACTACAGGACCCCAGGCTACAAAAGACTTCATTGCAATTCAGGGAAATGCAGTCCAGAGAAGTCTCAAATTGAAACAGAGCAGGATTTGCAAATTTAAAGTGAGATAGTTTTCCAGGATTATCAAAGATAGTCTGTGGCTAATATGTATTCTGCTTAGGTCAGTACCTTTAGTTAACATTGAGTTCTCTGTTTTCAGGCAGAATTAACATTTTAATTTCCCCCAGAATAATCCCTTTGAACCCGCTCACAGAAGAAACTTCAGAGATCATTTTTTAGCTGGTGATTCTTTGTTATATTATTGTTTGCAATGTGAATGCCTGTATCCCAGGGATTAATTTGCTTTAATTATAATTAAACAAAAAGTTAAAAAACAAATTATATATGTGTGGTTTACAAGGAGATATGGCTGAATATGAGTAATCAATTTTAGTAACTGCAGTCTGATTATCCCCTCAAGTCACAGATAGGTTTACATTAGATGTTTATGTCCTTCATATACCAAAAAACTCCCCAAACCAAAAAAATGCCACTAATCAGGAACACTGTAAAACTGAAGTCATAAAATTACAGTGTGACTCATTCTTCATCTCTCTGGATCACGTACTGACTTCTTGAGAAGTGATTATTTTGACAATTTTGGGAATTAACTTTTTTATTCATTCAGCTTCATATGTGCTATTAATAGTACTGGTATTTCAAAATATTTTATTTTTTTTCCTACTGTACTGTGGTAGAGATTACTTTAAGCAGTAGCTGTATTATTTCCATGCAAACAGTTTTAAGAAGGCCTTTTTCCTGACTAGTGTTATTGTATTACTTTAGCAAGATAAAAAAATATCAGAACAGGTGAATATGATCTGAATCTAAATGCAAATCTGAACATAGATGCAAACATAAAAAGATACAAAAGATTAGCTCAGAACTTAAATGAAAAATCAGATGTTTTCTTTCTGTTATTGCTTCTTTTTCTGAAGCTGCAACTGCTATAGAATATTTTGGAGTAGCTGAATAGATATATCAGGTTTTAGGTTACTACTTTCTCCATACTTTTTGTCCTATGCTTGGACATGTCTTTTAGCCCAACTGTTTTGGTAGTTCTAGCACTCTTGCCTTGTAGGATCTTTTATTCAAAAGAACAGAAAATATCAGAATCTAGTACACAAGCCACCACTTTCTTACAGGTATTGGAGTCAAATATAAAACTCGGCATGTGCTGAGAAAACAAATCCAGGTCACAGAATCGTAGAATGGTTTGGGTTGGAAGGGACCTTAAAGATCATCTAGTTCCAACCCCCTGCCACGGGCAGGGACACCTCCCACTAGACCACGTTGCTCAAAGTCCTGTCCAGCCTGGCCTTGGGGT
>VXAK01018912.1:17629-80445 GCA_013399435.1 Arenaria interpres | reverse complement strand
AGACCAGGTTGCCCAAAGCCCCGTCCAGCCTGGCCTTGAACACCTCCAGGGATGGGGCATCCACAGCTTCTCTGGGCAACCTGTTGCAGTACCTCACCACCCTCACAGTAAAGAATTTCTTCCTAATATCTCATCTAAATCTCCCCTCTTCCCATTTAAAACCATTACCCCTTGTCCTATCACTACACTCCCTGATAGAGTCCCTCTCCATCTTTCCTGTTAGCCCCTTTTAGGTACTGGAGGGAGCCATATGGTCTCCCTGGAGTCTTCTCTTGTCCAGGCTCAACAACCCCATCTCTCTCAGCCTGTCTTCATGGGAGAGGCGCTCCATCCCTCTGATCATCTTTGTGACCCTCTGCTAGACCCGTTCCAACAGTCTATGACCTTCCTGTGCTGAGGACTCCAGAGCTGGACACAGGACTCCAGGTGGGGTCTCACGAGCGCAGAGTAGAGGGGCAGAATCTCCTCCCTCACGCTGCTGGCCACACTTCTTTTCATGCAGCCCAGGATGCAGTTGGCTTTCTGGGCTGCCAGCGCACATTACTGCATCATGTTGAGCTTCTCATTGACCAACACCCCCAAGTCCTTCTCCTTAGGGCTGCTCTCAGTCCATTCTCTGCCCAACCTGTATTTGTGCCTGGGATTGCTGTGATCCAGGTGCAGAACCTTGCACTTAGCCTGGTTGAACTTCATGAGGTTGGCATGGGCCCACCTCTTAAGCCTCTCCAGGTCACTCTGCGTGGCAGATAACCTAGACCAGGGCATACTGCGATGACTTCATGCATTGTCCTTTTTCAGTAACAGCATATGCAAACCAAGCCAAATGGTGGTGTGGGTAACATAGGAAAATACATATATGTGTATATAGAGAGGGTAGCCTCAGCCCTTCCGTTTTGTAGACCATTTCCACAAATATTGTTTTATGGTGTTTTTCTAGAAAGCATGATGGTGATTGTCTGGTCTCCATGGAGACTTTTTTTGATTTTTCCCTTAACACAAGAAGTCTTTTTTTATACAGTAAGCTATTACAATAATATTTTTACAATATTTTATGTGTTATTTTAAAAGTATTCTGTGTTTGAAATGTAATGCATAAGAGCTTTTAAAATGTTAACTAACTTGTAAGAGCCTCAGTCCATTCAGCAGCAATGAAACGTTACTTTGAATTCTCTGTCGTCTCAAAGATGCACTTCAGAGGACAATCCATTTCCATAGAGCAACACCAGTGTCCTGTCACAGAGCATTTACCACACAAACTGGAGACACTCCAGGTGGAAATGTTCTATATCTAATTGAACACAGTTCTCTCTGTGCTTTATTTTTTTTTTTCTGATACTGTTTAGAAATAGCGTATCTGCTAACATGTTGCAAAAAGTTTGAAAGTGATGCAATTATTCTAGATTTTGTTCAACCCTCACAAGTGTTATTGCAGTTTCCTTTATGCAAAGACTTTCTTTCCCAATCGATATAGGTGTAAAAAAAATCCAAAACACTCCAGAATGGTATCAGTAGGGAACACTATATCAGCTCCTGATATTTATAGACAAAGTCCACAGGATTATTCTGCCAGACCTTATTGCTCATGCCTTGTAGAATGGGAGGCATTTTACTGAAAGCTCAAGGAAACGAGACACCACGTGTATTTTATAAGGGCTTTAAGGTTTCTACTAATGGACAAATCTTAGTTTCTCACATCAAAGGAAATGAAAACTTCAGTGTCAACTATAACTTGCCAGGCAGTGTGGAGTCAACCAGTATGAAGAAGCATTCAAGGATGCATAGATTCTTCTAAATTACATTTTGCTTTCTAATCTTAAAGCCTGCTGGTGCTGCAGACACTGTTGTGTTGTAGAGCAAACTTCCCTATTTCAGAGAATCTTACTAAAGGAAGAAGTAATGTTAATACCACAAAGGGGTGTTTTGTTTATTTCTTACCTTGTTTGGTTGGGATTCTGGGAAGTGGGGTGTACTGATGTTTTTTTTTTCAGGGTAAGAGTGTGAATAACAAATAAGGTTAGGACATGCAAGACAAGGCAAGCCAATAATTCTGTAATGCATTGAATATGTCTTCTAGCTTTGAAGTAATATGAACAATTGTGAATAGAGCATTAAGGAAAAGAGGGCTAAGTGGTGGGATGCTCCAGAGAAGCATTTAAGTTTCGGTAAGTGATGTTGGAATGATATAACAGCAGGCCTTCTGAGATTTTGAGTAAGAAAAGTACTCTGAGCATACAAACTAATGCAAGACCAAAGATGTGCAATTTAGGACCTAATAGCAGTTGTCATAACACGTATGTCCAAAATGTAAGATGCATTAAGTCCTCTGTGGAATGTGGACTCATGGACTTGACAATACTTTGCTTTAATCACACCTTTCTTGGTGGAATCTTGCCCCAGATTTGTTTTTTTCTGACTCTATTCATGGATGTCTCTTTTCTTCACCTGGGACTGGTTTAAATACTCTGTTATTTTCAGATTATCTCTGTGTCTGAGGTGATTTTTCACTCCTGATGTGATGCCTGCATGAACCTGACAAACTAAGACACTATTTTAGTAAAAAAATGGCCAGACTTGATCCTTAGCACAGTGTTGTTCATTATTCCTCACTTGGCAAATTGATAATCTTTTCATTATTACTTCATCCTCTTTCCCTGAGCTCTGGCTCTTGTTTATCCAATACTGTCTACTGCAGCAAGAAAGCTTCTCAGACTGCCAGATTGCTGTTTGGCGAGCTAATATATTTTTACATTTTTCTAGAAATGAATGATAATGCAATCTGGCAGTATCTTTGTAAGACACAATACTCAAGTACTCTACATTTGGCACCCTTATTAGAAAATTTTGGGTTACTTAGCCTTTCACCAGAGACCGTACAGTCCTGCCCCCCATTTTGAGATATATAAAACTATTGCATATGTCTAGAAGATAAATCCTAGATAGTTTTCAATTTTTTGAGAAATACAAAATTTCCCCAGAAAAAATAATCTTATTACATTGAAAGGCATAATAAGTCATTCTTAATATATTTAGACCTCGTCTTTCTCTAGATGTATGAATATATGTATTTTTCCTATTCCTCTGTATTCTTCTATGTTTGTATAGATTGATAGATAGATACAGTCTTCCTCATCTGAAGACATGATAACCAGTTAAGAAGTTCCTTCAGTGACATATTTAAACCAGAATTCAGTCCCTTGGGAAAATTCTATCCAGGTCATGTTTGTCCTCACGTATAAATACTCCTATGATGTTTTCTATGTGAATGAATGAATATTCCTGCCGATTATGTCTGAAAGATCACAAGACACAGGAAAGGGTCCTGATGTCAGCCACAGCATCTTCATAATGCTGCTTTGAATGGGAAGTAGAAGATTCTTCTTGGTGGCAATAATCCCTGCTGTACACAGAGAATGTGCGTGAGCCTTAAACCAGTTCTAGAGTAGGGTATATTTTGAAAAGGAGATACATACCAGCAGTATCTAGTGATCATGTCCTTAGTAAACCTTACAAAAGATTTTATTTCTAACAGTCCTGTGCCATTCTAATTTACTTTAGACTCAAAGCAGACTATGGAACTTCCCAACTTTGGAAATTGGGAAGCTCCTCCTACCATCCACTTGTGTGATACAGTCATTTGAATACCAGGATTCAGGCTCTGTTAGACAGCAGAGGAAGTGAGCTCCTGATTTGAGGAACCATCTGTGCATGCGTCCTGGCCTAAGTCCCAAAGGTTCAATAGAAGGAATTAGTCGTGCCAGGAAGCATAGCCAGGGGGAATGTACACTGCACTTAACTGATTTAATCAGCACAGTGGGTGTGATCCTTCATTGCTTCCTGGTTTTGGAATCATTTATACCTGTGCGAAGTGAATGGGAAATTACACCCATTAGTACTCTCTTTATGCGTGTTTAAGTGACTGTGCAATGTGTAAGGTACTGGGAAAACAAGCCTCTAATTTGTACTCAGAAGTGATTTGGAAGCTAGTACAAATCCTAGAGAAAAGAACAGCTTTCTAACATCACAGGAAATCGGTGTCTTAATTATAGTTCAGGTATTAACACTTATAGCTGAGGTTGTCTTGCACTTATTATAAGATTGTTTTCTGTTGTTTAAAACAATGCTAGAGTTAAATTATTAAGAGAACTGGAGAAGAGCTTCAAACATTTTCTGTTGGCCACCTGGTCAAGTTATTTGTGTGCATCGTTTCAGTTCATGCTGGTAGGTGCTTTTGGAGCGGAGAAAACTCAGCGTTTCATTTCTGTTAAATATATGGAGAGACTGGCCCTTTTACATGTTGGCATTTCTGTGAAAATCTTTCATGGCTAAGTTAAAAGTTTTGGAAAACAACCAATGTGTGCATAGGCATGTGTCCATAGACATAAGGGTTTTGAGAGTTTATAAGAAGACTTTGTTCTGACCAGCCCCATGCTGTCTCTGTTTCTTACAAAGCTACACACCACTCTGAAGGGCACGGCAAAAACAGATGGATGCTAGGGATGGCTCTCTTTTTCTCAGACTTTATTTATTCCATTATACGTTCCACTACCTAAAATCTCTAGAATTCCTGTGTGCTGCATGTATACAGTACACAAGCTCCTCACTTTGTTCTGACCCCATGGTGTCAGGGAGCTTCATCATGGAGCTCTCTACCCCAGGAGCTGAATGTGTTCTACCTCAGGGTCTGAGCAGGTGTTTCCTTGAGTATCTGGTTACCTTAAATATTTTTGCCAGTGTTTAGCAGTCTGAAAATCAATGTGTGCTTTAGTAATTCTGTTAATGTTTATAATTTTGTGCTATTTATGCCTAAAATGTAAAAACCTGTGGAGAAAATAAATTATATAGAAGAATATTGTTGATGAATCAATAATTGGCAGAAAAATGCTACCGAGTATCTTTATTATATCTTTTTAAAACTTGAAGTTTTCCTCTACTAGATAGATTTGTGAAACTGGCAAGGAAAACAATAACAGATAGGAGAATAGTAATGTATGAGCCAAACTCTCCCAAAATTTCAGGCCATCATTTGTTCTTTAAGGACTGATGAAATGACTAGCAAGTGGGATTAATGTAGGTCACTGTTTATATGGTAAATAATAGGCACAATTTTGTTAGCGCAGCCAATAGCAGCCAAATGGTTCATACAGACCCAGACATGCACCAGCTGTCCAGATTTCCAATGGGTTTTTCTTTCCTAATTTTACACAGAAACCATACAGAAAAGAGCAAGAACTTTTAAAAGATTTGTTTAGAGAACCGTATGAAAATATAGATAGAAATGGAACCTTTTCTCAAAATCAGCTCATGCAAACAAGTACATAAATAAATTATTTGTTTATATATGGGAAACTGTATCCAATTCATCTTTCTGGATGGAGTATACATAGGAAAAGAAACAAATTTAAAAAAATCATACCACAGGAGGGCACTGTCACCTCAGAATAGAAATGAGTAGCAATTGCAAGTCTGCCAGTGGAAAACCAAATCTTTAAAATTTCTATTTATTCTCCCCATTAAGTGTTTGTACAAAAACTCAAGTGGCATAACTGACTTCTGTGGCTCTGTTAAATAGAGAAGCGCTTGTAAAGAACTAAACTGGCTCTTGTATGATAGAAGTATTACCAAAGTAACACTACCTTTATGCTACAAGTAATGAGGATAAACTATATGAATTGTTAATGAAGAACAACTGCGGCAGCAGAATTTGTCTTCTTTTCCTCATAAATAACTAATAGATACATCCTTGTTCTTTCTCTCTTTTACTGTTAACATGGCCAACAGTCTCTTTTTCTGTTAGGCAGAGATCACAGCTAGCACTGTTGTTCAATTTTTTTAAAAGAACGAACAGGTAAATAGAAGTTTAATGGAAAAGATGTGTTTTCTTGGTTTTAGTCACGATACATGGAAATACCATTAAAATAGTAACATGTTTTCTAAAAATGCCTCCTTTAAGGTAAGAATTTGTTATAAGTTTGTTGTTGTTAGTACTCTAAGCTCTCACTCTGAATTAATCGTATTTTTTAGAAAAATAGATACTCAATGAATTTGGGAAAAAAAAATAGTTTTAAAAAAAGTCTAACACATTTTAACAGAACTGAAAGGCTTTAATTCTTGACTAGTTTATTTCATGGTGTACCCACACGTAAAACAAGAATGTCCCAGGCCCAAAGGGTTTATTGGCTTAGTCTACAATATTCAGATTTCTAGAAAATGTGAAAATAACATTTGTTATTTTTCTGGAGCTGGTATTATTGCATATTGTTGTGAATTAGTTCAATGCCTTACATTTCTGGGCTGGAACTACATACCCAAATCCTATTGAATCCTGTATGAACTTCTAATTCTCTCTAGCTTTTCAAATGCCCATCTACTGGACCAATACTGACTATAAAAATAATAGCAAATGGGATCAAAAGGATCCTAAATGCATCTTTCTCCTCTAAAAATGAATCAGGCTTGGTGCCATTTTTACACAGATATTCTGTAATAATGAAACATTGGTAAGCTTGTGGGGCATTGCCTGTCGAAAAACCAATTTATTTTGTATTGTGTGCCCTTCATCCACTTCTGGCACACTGGAGGGCAGCAAGGCTGCCTAACAACTGCTACAAGTGGAGAAATAAAAAGCAAAAAAAAAAAGTCAAACATGGACAAAGCCTTTTCTTTTTCATGTCAAAACAAGCGATGGTACCAGATCTCCGGTGTATGCTCTGCTCAGCAGTGGCTGGGTGCAGTTTACTGCTCCCAGGGAGGGCAGGAAAAGAGGACAATAGGGGAGCGCAATCAGATCTCTCTCTTCCAAATCAGGACAGTGTCAGACTGTCGACTGTATTGTACAGTGCAGCACTAATCTGGGATGAAAAATCATGTAAATAGTTTAAGATTGGTGTATTTGTCCTGATACATCTTTATTTGGCTTTTGTCCCCATCTCTCTTCTTGCCTTGACAGGGTCTATATTTGGGATTCTGCTGGCATTTATTGTCTTGATGAGGGTCTGAGTCAGTGTGAAAATGCAGTTCAGTGAGATGTCTTGCACTGTTACAGTGGTAAGAGGAAAACATAGTATTTTTTCTAAACCCACAATTTTCTATGAGGATTCAGATTTAACCTATTCAAATGGTTCTCTTGTATAAAACCGAAGGTAACCTATTTTTGATGGGTTTTTCTTCTTCCAACAGATCAGAAAGTTCTTAAGTCTGTCTAGTTCAGTACTAATGAAACAGTACTTCTAAAATTGGTCATTTATCACACGAAGAGATGATATTAGCTCCTCCAGTGCAATATGGTTTTACATATATCACAGAAAATAATTTCAGCTGACATATTTGATCACTGGGCACATGAGTGAATTTTCATAAAGATAGGATAGAAATTTGATCCTGGTGCTGATCATAAGCTGATATTGATGAGATTTATTGGTGTCTACAGCTAGAAATTAAAAGTCTGGGTGAAAGGCAAAATCAGAAAGAACGATATCCCCCGGATATTGACCATGAGACATTCTCATTATCTCATCCTTTGCTAAATGCCCTTTTCATTGTTTCTGTCCTTCACAGTTTTTTGTTCTTTCATTGACTCATTTTTAGACTGCATAAGCGCCAGACAGTTTCAAAAAATAATTAAGTCTCTTCCCTTTCAAAAATGCTTGACAATCTCTTTCCCTCTGAGGTTTAGCAGCAAAATACCACTATTGTGTCATAGGGAAGTCATGATGTGAAATAAAATACAGTGAATATTTAGCCTTTAGGGCAAAGAAAGAAAGAAAATCTGCCATGGCATTGTAGATATTTGCTTGGAACAGACTTGAAGCGCTTGGAAATGTCGCTATTCTCTACCTGGCTGTTGGGACTTGCTCTGTCTGGGCATTACGTAAAGAATGGGGTGATTCATGGTCATTGCTGATACAGCACAGCAACTGGACTAAGTGATTTCACCCCAATTCTATATCCATTTCTAAGCCGTGATTATAGCTTGATTATGTAATGAGGTAAAACAATATTAAGGCTTTGACAAAGCCTGCACTATAGTCCATTTATGTAAGATTATCTCTGGGATTCAGATAGCTGCAAGCCTGGTTTTCAATTTACATTCCAAAGGATGAATCCTAACTGCATTGCACAGCAGGGCGGAAGGCAGGGGATGGGAGGAGATTTTGTCTTTTTTTTTTCGGTTTTTAAGAGTAACCTGTGTGTCTTTATGTGGGTGTGTCTGACATCAAACACCTCGATTTCCTGCGGGAGTAGGGAGAAGAGAACTGAAATTAGTTTATGTTTGTGTGAAATGACAACCCCAGCCGATGAAACTCCTGCAAAATGAGATGAATCATTATAGTCATCCAGGCAAATGAAATTTCTTTATGTATGACATGACTTTCTGCCCGACAGTTCTCGATTTTACTTGGTCCTTGGCCACTCATTCCACTTGAAGTGCTGTTTTCTCAGTTCATTTGACAGAATGTGTTCCACTTCTCATTAGTTTCTAATTATAGGAGGAAAGAATGTAATGACACTAGACAGTAATTAAAATCTATTACTGTTGTTCCCACCTTCCCTTAGAATTCACAGAGAAAGATTCACCTTATGAATACTGAAAAATGTCAGTATGTGGAAATGTACTGAGGTAAGGTAAACTTATGTGTGTTTGTTTCTAAGGTTCCATCTGTGAATGCTAAAAGTTCAAAGGGAAAATGAACAGTTACCGAGCCTATATATTTACATATGATTTTTTCCTATTTGGGGATGTAATTACAAACAACTGATGTTTTTTGTTTGTTTTTGAAGGCGGCTAACACATGAGGATTTTTAGTGTGCAGGATTAGTGTTTAGATGTGGCAGCAGCACAGTGTAATAGGTTGCAACTGCTGTGAGTGAACCATTATGCTCCAGTGTGTAAATAATCTGCAAATTATAAAACCTTCTGCTCCCTTTGCCACTCTCCTCCTGCCTAGGAAGCATTATCCCAGGATGAAAGCTCAGCATCTCATCTCTGAATGCTTAGGAGTGGTTAGGGTTCTAAATAACCTCTTTGACTTACTGTGATAGAAAATTGGAACAAAGAGATGAGAAAATGTGAGGATGACAGAAATCTCAAGTAATATGAGAAAGTAGAAAGCCACAATTTCCAGGCAGCACAACCAGTTGGGGTGCTGTTCTGTTAGAAATCTTGCTGTGCCTGACACAGTCAGGCATCCTGTGTCCTTGTCTCTTTTGGATGTCTGGTTGTTATATGAATACCTAAGGAAAAGCTGCCTGCGTCAAAAAAATTACTTTCCTATAGATAAGGACTCCATGCATGTTTAAACAATAACTTGATGAATTTTGAATATTTGACATACTATCATTATAATAATACAGGTTTTAAGATATGGTGAAATCACCACTGCGAGCAAATAAGAAATATGTTTTATTAGATTTCATTCATTTCAAGGTATCCAGATGGTATGCCTGCTTCCTGGCAACATCCAACTTACGTGCTTTTACATACAGAGAGAATTGGAAATAACTGGTTTGTTTCCACATTTCAAAGAATGAAGTACACCACGTCTCTGGTGATTCAGATCAAACACACTATCAGGTTTATGAAATAGCATGAAATAAGACTTGTCAAAGTTATGTAAATTGTATCTTGTTGGAATTTTCACCAGTTTGTATCACAGAAAAAAGCACAAAGTGGTGGCTTTTTTGCTTTACAGACATGGTACTGTATCATGGGTCTATGTATTTGGACTTCCTAGACATCTGTGCAAAGGATTTGTGTGAAAAGGGAGTGTGGGTAACTCCAGGGGTAATAAGATAAATATAAGATGTAAAAATGGGAATGAAGTTAAATGTAGCACTTTGGGGCCGCAGTTAAAAACTGCTAGTATTAAATACCTGAAATAACAAAATTAAAAGCAAATGGTCAATCAAAAGAGACAGAAAACTCCCAAAGGGAGTCAGATATTAGGTGGACCAATTCCCATCATGGTGTCATCTCAGCTAATCTGTTTTAAGACATCAGGGCTCTGTTTGTGGTCAGTGGATGAGTCTGTGGACAGAACTGCTCCCATACTGGCTGAACAAGAGACCCACGTGCTATGTATGTACTCTACTGTAGGCTGCCCAACATTTCAAAAGTGGTTGAAAATTAGATACAAACCTATTTGGTTTGGTGAACGCTACAGTAGAAGAAAAGAAAGTATTTAGTATTTTTTGTCTAAGTAACAACAGATTCATAGATTCATAGATTCATAGATTGGTCCAGGCCGGAAGGGACCTCCAAAGGTCATCTAGTCCGACCTCCCCGCAGTCAGCAGGGACACCCCCAACTAGACCAGGTTGCCCAGGGCTTCGTCGAGCTTCACCTTGAATATCTCAAGGGAAGGGGCCTCAACCACCTCCCTGGGCAACCTGTTCCAGTGCTCCACCACCCTCATGGTAAAGAATTTTTTCCTAATATCCAATCTAAATCTCCCCTTCTCCAACTTAAAACCATTGCCCCTTGTCCTGTCACTGCAGGCCTTTGTAAACAGACCCTCCCCAGCCTTCCTGTAGGCCCCCCTCAGGTACTGGAAGGCTGCTATGAGGTCTCCTCGGAGCCTCCTTTTCTCCAAGCTGAACAACCCCAGCTCCTTCAGTCTGTCCTCATAGGAGAGGTGCTCCAGCCCCCTGATCATTTTGGTGGCCCTCCTCTGGACCCGCTCCATCAGGTCCATGTCCTTTCTATATTGAGGGCTCCAGACCTGCACACAGTACTCCAGGTGAGGTCTCACCAGAGCAGAGTAAAGTGGCAGAATCACCTCTCTGGATCTGCTGGCAACACATCTTTTGATGCAGCCCAGGATGTGATTGGCCTTCTGGGCTGCGAGAGCGCATTGCCTGCTCATGTTCAGCTTCTCGTCTTCAGATTTACAGATGTGTTAGAAAACTTCCTTGAAATTAGTACTGTTTAACAAGCTTTATGCATGTCCTGGTTGCTAAAATGACTGCACAAGACTAACACAATTCATAAAACACCACTTCTCAGATTTGCTTTTACATCTTTATAAATTGTCTTGCATGGCAAAGGTCATTCTGGAATTCCTCTGAAAGACTTTCAGAGGAATTGTGAGAGAAGAGGAATCTGAGGATACAGTACATTTAATCTTTGATCTCGATGTTTCCAGTTATTTTCAGAGCCAAGAGACAGTATTACATAACCTGAGGCTGCAATAAAACTTGATGTTTTCTTCTACTTCCTCTCCAGAGGAGAGAAGGCATGACTGCATGGAAGCAGTGTTCTGCAGGGGAGCTACGGATTTCATAGATTCATTCTGTGTGACCCGCCCCCAGCAGAAGAAATATTTATACAAGAAAGTACCACTTGAACACCAGCATCTCACTTCCACTGAATGCACAGGGAGATTACTGGAAAGACAGTACCATAAACAAAGAGCCTGAGGGATGCTGGGAGGAATACAACATGCCTTATTGCTCGACTTCTAGCACTATTTTTTTTTTTCAGGACTTCAATTCCATTTATTTTTGGCTTCCTTTAAATATTTTAGAAGATTTCATCAGTGAATATTTCGTTTTAAACCCGCAGGAAACCAATCTAAGTAACCAAGAAAAGACTAAAACTCACTCGGGTATGAAATCCTGGAAGGCAAAACATCAAGGAGCAAAAGTAGTACAGATCAAACCCAACTTTCTTTAGAGCTCAGTGTGATCAGCTACCAAATGTCGTGGGCCTCAGAGAGCTAGGGCAGCTCACTAATAAAAGAAGATGACTTTGAGCGCAAGAACCCGACAGAGATATGTGGTAAAATGTAAATTAGCTTGTTGGAAAACAACATAGTGCAAAACTATCCCAAAGAAGTTGTGTAGATTATTGATTAGGACGCTGCAGCAGGCAAGATATCTCAGGTTTAGTCCCGGCTCTCTCAGCAGCTGTAGAGCTGTAGGAAAGCTATTTCTCTTCTCTCAACCCATCTTGGAAGTTCTGAGCATGTGCACACTGTGTTCTTCGCCAACATCTGGCATATGAAACAGTAAATATACTTTCTGTTTTTGCTGATACTAAAAAGTACCAATGTAGGCCTGGTCATGCGAAAAGCAAAATAAACTCATAAAAGCACTATTTTAAAATCAGAGCCCATAATTAGCACTATAAGGATCGATCTGAAACTTTCTGCATTTTTTCCAAACTTTTTTTCTTAATATACAATGAAAAAAACAAAATTCATTCAGTTTTGTCATGTTCATGTCTTGTCATGTTTCTGGGTTGCCAAAAAAAAAAGCAGGCTGTACACTTTGAAAAAGTTTTTTTATAAAACATGGAAACAAGGTGACACATACAGATGATAAGAAAATTCAGAAAACAGAATTTTGGAAAAGAATAAAACCCTCACGCACTTGGGCTTACAAAAAAGAAAGAATATTAAAGGTGACGTGTATGGGAGTTAGATTATTTTATTGTCATCTGGGATTGGATCCCTGTACCTTCCACTGAAAAACTTGTCCATATTCAGGATCTGGCTAACCACTAAATGGTATCAGTTCTTGAATTGTTACAGTAATACTGAACTTCCTGCTACTTCTGATTCTGACAGGATACCACTATGTAGTTGAAAAGTAACCAGATCATTCATTAAGTAGTTAATTAAAATGTAAGTAAGTGCATAAACCAGATAGCGATTATGCCATTGAGAGAGACAGTCCACAATTTTCTGTTCCTTTTATCCATGACAGGCCCAGCTGGCAGCAATACATAAGTGCATTTTAAGCTTCCATTATTTGTCTCTGTTGAATATTGACTTAAAATTGAATTACGTTGCAAAAGATAATTCCATTGCTTAAAAATTCATGCTTTTATCATGAATACTTTCAGTGTTGAAGAGCCTGCAGAATTTTGCAGGGAGTCCTCCTAATCAGATTTCTACTTCTACTTGTTGATATAGTAAGTCCATGAGAAACATGTTAACGCGCGTACACAGGTAAGAAGAGGGGATGTTCGTGGACCTTGTTAAACTGAGTTCTAGCACTAACTTTTGGTTTAAGGTTTACTAGCACTTCTGTAGGAATTCCAGTGCATATCTTAGTATTCATTTGCATTAGCAGATGAACATAAAAATAGGTTATAGCAGGAGGAGTTGCTGTTTGAACGAGTCTTGAACACATCTGCATTTCATACGTAAAGTTGAAAGGAAGAAGGGAGAAAAGTAATACACTTTTTGTAATGTATTTGTGAAATTTTAGTATTCATTGATGTTGGTGTTGTTTTTTTTTAAATTACAGTAGTGATTACCATGGTAATTTCACTATCTGTGTGTAGCAACGTATGGTCCATTTCTGTACTAGGAAATTGAGCCCTATGCTCCTTCTGCTTTTATTGTGTGACACCTTTCTGATCCTGCAGCCAAATGCAGCACTGACAGGGATCCCAACATCAGTGCTACTCATTTATGGGCTAGGTAATTTTTCTTTTCTACTTACATCTAATGACATGTTACTGTCTGTGAATGGTACGATTAATTTTTTTGAGATATGGACACTGGTAGAATGATCCTCAAAAACAGATGCCTGACAGAAGTACTGGTTTCTTAGAGTGTTAAGTAGAAGGACGCTTCCCACCTATGCCTGTAACCTATAAAGCTGCTTCAGTTTTGAGTTCCTCTCCAGATGTTTTACAGTGACAATAGTCATAGATCTATGTAGATTGTGTTAGGATCTTTTTAAAGGTGGACAAAAGTGTACTTGTTGTTTTCCTCTAACTGTTGATATGTGGCTGCCTGGAATTGAAACTGAGACAGTTGCATTTAACTTCTACAGATAAGTTCAGTTCGGTTGCATTTAAAATAAAACCACAAATAAAACCAGAAATTAAAATAACCCATGGTTGGTCTGTGCTCAAAGTTTGGTCATTCTGGAGAACGTACATTCTATTTTGCCAATTTATGCATATCTGCATGTATGTTTTTAAGTTTATTTCATAGGTCCTACCTAACCAGAATTTTGGCTTGTAAAAATTCTCTATACCAGAGTAAACCCTGTTTGGATTAGTTCAAAGAGCACTTTTTGACCTTAGAGAGTGAGTGTGACTCAAAAGAAATTGGTTTTCTAATCTGATATACAGTAATCCTGAAAAATATGATGTGTTTGGCTGTTACGGAGGTCTACATTGCTCAAAAGAACAAAACATTTTTATCTTGCGTGGTCTGTTCAAGGCATGAGAAGAACAGCATTCTCTGTCTCAGTGAATACATTATCTGTTGCCCGCCTGCTTTCTGAGCAGTCCATGCTGTCTGACACGAGTGCATTCTCTCCCACGAGCTGTACTTTTCTCCTTCTGTACATGTAAATGGCTATATTGGAGCGGGTTATTCCTGTTAATGTACATGTTTCAGGAAGCTGTGCATCTGCCTCAAGATAGTTGGTGACTACTAGGATTTCGAGCTCTAGAATTAGTTTGCCATGAACTGAACTTAATAAAAAATCATTTATGTAATATACATGACATGAGCTCATGTATACCACATAAATAAGTAATATATTACATCCATGACTATATTATGTAGTCATACACACATGATTTTTAGAAAGCTTTTAAAATATCATAAATCCTGCACAAAAGGCTTAGAATTTTTTTCATGAGAATCTGGATCTGCATTTAGGTTCACCTGTTTGAGAGTAACGTTTTTACTGTCAACATTTTGTAAACATCTAAAATTTATTAGAACCATGCCTTGAAACTATAACATCTTGGTAATAAAACCTGAATTTTTCCAATGAGGAATGTGGAATAATTTCAGAGACATTTTGTTCAATATTCTGAAGTAGATAAATCCATTATATTGCTATAAGAGATTGCCAGATTACCTGGAAAAGAGTGCTCCAGAGTTCACATCTATGCCTATTAAAAATAAGATACTCTGAATCCTACTGGTGTGTTTTTCTAACTATTTAAATTATTTCAAATAAAAATATCGCAAATGTGTTTGTTTTCCAGTTTGAGATATTCCTTTTCAAAAGATTATTGTGGACTAATGACTGAGAGATAAACAGTATCCTCTGGGCTCTGGGTTTGCCCGAGGACAACGCCTGCTCTGTATGCAGATTCCACATTGTTTCTGGTTTCTTAAGTGTTTTGTCCTGCAGAAACCAGGGGCAAACCCTCAGCAATGTGCAAATTAATCTTGTTCACAACCACAGCTTACATGTAACAGCAGAAACATCAGCTGGCAAAAGTAGGTGTTGCAGAATAGTCTAAGGTGTGATTGGTGAGGAAATGAAATGGAAGAAACTAGCTCTAATAGAACAGTTATTTATATAGTAGGAAAGTAGATGACAAATGTGTTTGGGTGTATTTTTAATCTCTTGAGCTTTCTAGGAGGATATTACTGACATAGGTGGAGTTAAAAAACGTAGATGATGTTGGAGGATAGTGAGAGAGAAAGAGAGAGAAACCATGAAAAATGGCAAACAATGACATGATGTTCTAAAATTATACTTAATGCAAAGAGCAAGAGTAAGCCAGGCCACGGGCCTGCATGCAACAGGCCTGAAGGGACGAATAGAGAATAAGAGGATGCTTAGTTTGAAGATCATGTCTCAGAAGAGATAGCTATGAATCATGAATAATTTATAACCAGCATTGCCATTTGAAGTATAACAGATCAAGTTTAGGATGTAAAAAAATTCTTTAAAGACTACAGATACCATCTTGAAGTTTCAGTTACCAGCTTCACAGGAATAAAGGCAGAGCTTCTAGGTGTATCTAATCACCCTAGTCCAAATCCTACAAGGTATTTAAGTGACTTGCCCTTTTCAAGAGGAGACCTTTGAAGAACTATTTATTTCTCAAACAGACATATTCAGGATGATGTTCACAGCTACTACAAAACAGGTTCCCCTGGGAGTGTCCCTTCCATGTCACAGTGTGAATACCATCACATTGTATGTTTTCAGGCCAAGAAGTGCAACCTCTTAATCTTTTCTTAAAAGTGAGGTTATAACACTGTGAATCCCACGGGTTGTGTCTTTTTAAGACTTTTCTCTTTTAACTTTTGAAAATGTTATGTCCTGGAAAGCTTTTAAAAATGAACTGGGAATTCTGAATCTGAAACATTGTGTGGCGTAAAGAGAAGGATGCATTTGGAGTCCCACAGGACTGTGGTGAGGGAAGCATGGAATGAGTTTTACCACATTGGCTGGAATGTACTCTACATACCAGTGATGTGATATGATCTCGGTGGAAGCTAGATCTCTGTAAGGTCCCCTACATTGTTTTTTAGAAGGTTAGCTGCTGTGTTTGTAGCCCAAAGAGAGCTAAAGCTGCTAGGCACCAGAAAAAGTTAATATACTCAAAAGAGTTATCTAATACTTTTTGCATTTATCTTTCTGGGCAGGTTGCTATCATAAAAGAATGAAGAGTTATGATGGTCGGTTGGATGCAGAAATGATGTAGCAATCATTCATATCTTACAGGTGTAACTTGGTAGAGAGATTCTCTATGAGGCAAAGTCAGTCATGATGTTACCTCAGGTGCCATAAGAGAGAAGGATAGTCTAAACCCAAGAGACAAAGCAGTAAAATTGCAAGCCATAACTTCTTACACCAAACAAAACAAAATTTGTTTTGAAGGGGCTCATGAGTTTCCTGGAAGGGATGTGGATATGGAAATACCATCCAGTTTCTTTCAGGAAACCAGCATTCCCACTGGGTAAATGCAGCACTCCTCCATGGCGCAGGCCTCCCTTGTGGTTCAGCCCTGCTGGCCCCCTTCCCTGCAAGCGCTTTGCCATTCATATGCACATACAGCAGTGGGGAGAGAAAGAGGAGCCAGAGCCAAGAGAGCATTCGAAATAGTTCAGCAGAGTGAGAAAGAGAAGTCTGAGGTTTGGGGGTTTTGTCATGACTTTTCAGTTTTTACTGTGGAAATGACGGCAGTGTTCTCAACTTCCCAGCCAGTTCCCAACAGTTCCCAGCCAGCTGAATTTTAAACATTTTATTATTTCTAGAAGTAGAATAAGTTCAAAAGAAGATGACTGATGGTAGTTTTTGAAAAATACATGTTTTACTGATGTTGTTTCCTCCCTGTTTCTTGATTCTAACAACTCTATGTGAACACCTTTCTAAGCAAAGTGAATGTTTGAAAAGATGAACGCAGGTGTAAACAAAGTTCTCTAACCAGCACTCAACATGAAACAACTTATTTGTATTCCTATGAACTAGCAACCCTGATCTTGGATAAAAATTCCACTGTCATAGAAATGATATCTAGAAGAAAGAGTGCATTCCCTGAGTATGTGAATTATAGAATTACAGTTTTGCCATATCAAAAAATAATATTCCTCATTGCCCTTTTCTGAAAGGCCACTTTTTCCCTTAAATTTAGTTTTATATTGTATTTTAAGTTTTGTGCGTGGGTAGTGCCTGTGGCACTGCATTCAGATATTGACAATATTCAGGTACATTGACAATTATCATACATTTATCTTTGAGTACAGGTGGAATAAAGCTCCAGTATTTTACTAACCTAGTCTGAAGTGTAGGCTGTGTATATGAAGAACTTCAGCTCAGGCTGAATTTTCAGAGGTGTTAGAGTCAAATATTGCTTTAAGAACATTTCTCAAGTCTGCTAGAGAATCTTCATATGAAAGTTCAGTATGTATTGGCAAATTAATTCCACTCACCAAATCCAAACTGTTTATCTGAGCTGTGTGTAAAACAATTGCCATTCTTCAACCTATAAATATTAGGCTGAACACTTCTCAGATTGTTTCAGTTGTTTCCTGATTTCATTTTAATTCCCAATATCCTCATTGGGTTATTCTGGCTTGTAGAGCTTGATTCCCATCTGGAGGGTTGGAATTACAATGGCTTGTGAAATGTAATTAAAAACAAAACAAATAATGAATAGCCCCTTTTTTTTAAGCCTCAAAACTGGTACTATTTGAGCTTTTGTTAAAGTTTAGAGAAATATCAAGGTTATATTATCTCAGGCCCTCCTTTTTTATAATTCTGAAATACGAATCAATTATAACTATTAAGACAGAAATTTCAAAGTGTCAAAAAGAGGGATTTTAGGGACTGTCATAAAATGCTACCCTACTGCTTTCCACAACATCAGGCACTCCATACGCTCTTCCTCCCAGGAAAGGTTAAGGCATGAATTTGCTTCTTGTTAGACTCCAGAGAAATGACTTGGAGAACACCTGTGAAGAATGCTTCAGCTGTTGAAAAAGCTTAAATTGGCATTCACATGTTCATTAGATAGTAAGGAATTCTGCCATGAGATGTAAATCTGTAAGAAATCAGCCCTTCTGCGCAGAGGGCTATTCATTTTTCTTACTGAATTCTCCCTAGAGAAAAACTTTTTATCACATAAGGAAACAAAAACCTGTTTTAAAACTATTAAGGATGTAGCACTAGGAATGGGGTTGGCCAGAGATAAAGAGGTAAGAGGTAGAGACCTTCCCCTCCCAATTCATCAGCCTCATCAGTACAGCATTATATTTAGGGATTATGGTTAATTGTAAAGCTATGTAATGAAGAAGAGGTGGGCGCCAAGGCTGGGAAACTCAGCAGGGGAATGTCTGATTGTTGTTGCTTTTATATTGACTTGTTTCAGAACATAACCAGAGCTGTGGCAGCTATTGCAAGTGTAAAATGATTCGTCCTCCGACACAGAATTGGCACTATCACATCTAATGACGTGCCTGCTGGGTTATCCTAGATCAGCTGGCTGGTAGGAAGTTCAACATCATCAGTCTTAGTCATTATAAAGCTCTGAAATAATGTTACCATGATCGACAGGTCTATATTCCAACACAAATTGCTGTACCTTCGGTGGGAGGGTACTGTGGTACCTTTTCTCTCTGGGGCACAGGTGGGATTTGCCCTTGGCACATAAAAGGAACCAGTTCATGAGTTCAGAGAAACACTGTGTTTCCATATTCCAGTATTCAGACGATTGATCTTTTCCTCTTTCACTTTTCTTCTCGGACTAATAGAGCCATAGTGGATTTTTAGTATTTGAACTATTCATTAGTAATAAATTCTCCCAGTGAAATTTTTTGCTTTTCTTGTCAATAAGAGATATAGCGTCTCTCTCAGAACTGAAGGATATCAGGGATTTTGTCTACCTATACTTGAAAGTCTACTTTTTTTTTTTTTTGCAGTATTGCTAAATCTAGTCATACAGTTTTTTACAATTATTATTTTAAATAATAATAATAGGAAAAAGAAAATTAATTTATTTTCTTCATATTCAATAATCCTCTTTCTTTTCCCAGTATGGCAACAAATAGAGTTATTCAAGAACTCTTACTTCTTAGCTCAAATCCATAGCACTAGAGCAAATGTAGTTGGAGTGACAGTATGCTGTCACGAATTGCCCTGGTTATCGCTATTGCACTTGTACAATCAAAGTTAAGATATGCAGTTCCAAGACATTACTGTTTCACTTTATGATTTTGCAGTTGGAACAATCTAATAGCTGTGTTCCAGACCAGTAGATTGCTACAGTGATACAAGAGAGGACATTTCGGTGAACTACAAGGGTGGTTGGAAGTATTCAAACTTGTTTTATTTTGTTTTTAAATACATATTATTGGATAACAGCAGAAAATAATCTGAGAAATCACCACCAGTTCTTTATTGACTGTATAGTTTTGTATTTTGCCTAAGTAGAGAGGGGATGTTAAGTGAGGTCAAATAGTTATTGCTGTCTGTGATTTGAATGGACAGGGCGTGAACTTGTTTTAGGATTTTTGGAGGGGGGCAAGGAAAGAGAGGTGGCTTTTTTTAACCTAGACACTAACAGAACAGAAGCAACATTGTATGACTTATTTTTACCTACACTGGCTCTATTTCATCTTCAAACTCATATTCTCAAGATTAAGAGAAGAAATTGAGCTACAATTAACAGGAACAAAGCATTTGCGATAGTCAATTTTTTTGATCACTTTCTTGATTCTTAGAACTATATACAAAAAAACCGCAAATAGCAATTTGCTGACTAGTTTCATGACTAGTTCTAGTCACTAGCATTAAGACACACAAAGGGTGTTGTGGTACTTCATGCATTAAATCTTGAAAAATATTTCAAAATTCTCTTATGTAGGGCATGATACAAGAAAGTATTATTACATAAATTTTATCCTGCAGCTCTTTAGCCTTAATTATGCAGTCTTCTTGAGAGTAGCAAAGAACTCACTTAATAGACTGTATCACTTTTTGAGATAAGTGGAATATTTATAGCTTCTATAATGTACATCAAAATGAGGACGATTATGCCTTGTTTAAAAAGGTGATGTTAAAACATACGCTATTTACAATTAAGAATTTGTTCTACCAATAAAAATGAGGGAGATAATGTTTGTGAAACATAAAATGATAATGACAAATATCTGAACATTACGACTCTACTTAAGATTATCATAGAATCATAGAATAGCTTGGGTTCGAAGGGACCTTTAAAGATCATCTATTCCACCCCCTGGCAATAAGCAGGGACGTCTTCAACTAGATCGCGTTGCTCAGTGCCTGCTCCAACCTGACCTTGAATGTTTCCAGGGATGGGGCATCCATCACCTCACTGGGCAACCTCTTCCAGTGTCTCATCACCCTCACAGTAAAGAATTTATTCTTTGTATCTAGTCTGAATCTACCTTCTTTTAGTTTAAAACATTACCCCTTGTTCTAACAGACACTGCTAAAAAGTGTGTCTCCATCTTTCTTATGAGCATCCTTTAAGTGCTGAAAGGCCACTATAAGGTCTCCCCAGAGCCTTCTCTTCTCCAGGCTGAACAATCCCAACTCTCTAAGCCTGTCTTCATAGCAGAGGTGCTCCAGCCCCCTGATCATTTTTGTGGATGTTCTCTGGACCTGCTCCAGCAGGTTCATGTCCTTCCTGTGCTGAGGACTGATGCAGTACTCCAGGTGCAATCTCACCAGAGTAGAGGAGCAGAATCACCTCCATCGACCTCCTGGCCACACTTCTTTTGATGCAGCCCAGGATGCAGTTGGCTCTTTGGGCTGCCAGTGCATATTGTTGGCTCATGTCCAGCTTTTCGCCCACCAGTACCCCCGTGTCCTTCTTGGTAGGGCTGCTCTCAATCCCTTCATCCCCCAACCTGTACCGATACCAGGGCTTGCCCAAACCCAGGTGCAGGACCCTGCGCTTGGCCTTGTTGAACCTCATAAAGTTCACGTGGGCCCACTTCTCAAGCTTATGCTACTGTATTGCTCTGTGAGAATATGTTGGGTTTGGATAGTTTTATGGAATTGTAGATAACATGTATCTAAAAATGCAAGTAGAACATTTTATAATCACAAGGTACTGCAGAGAGTTTTGGAAGTTTGCGCATACTGTACACATTTTCATTTAACACTAGTTTTTCTTCTTTTTGTTTCTTGTGTTCTATTTAATACAAAAGCATTAAAAAACAAAGCTTGCTGGGAGGGTCTCTTTAAACTTAGTGGTGTTCAATTAGTTTAATTTGCTTTTTACATGGGATATTTGGCTCTGTTTGAGTATTGTTAGCTCCCATTGATGCCTCCTGACTCAGATACTCTTGTTACGCAGACTTGTATGTCTTAACTTCCACTCCGTCTTTCAATTATATCTATTCACATATAGTGACAACTTCCCCCAACAAACAGCATCTTAGATAAGTAGGTTTCTAAAAATGCTATGTAATGACATGAGATTGAGAAGCTAGAAATTGCACTTGCAAACTGAAGGGATTTAACTGTGTAAGAACTGCCTTAGAGGCATATGTTTATTATTTAGGACATACATGTCCTCCAGGCAAATCCAAATTTATTTCAAATGGGCTATCCCTACACTCTATACAACATGAAGATTAAGCTGTCATCACCTTCAAACATATTTAACAAGTTTGTTTTTCTCCACTGAAGAGCAGGAAGATGATAAGGTAAGACCAAAGGAAAAAAATTTTCTTAAAATATTTGTACTTAAAGCATTTTTTGAACCCAAAAAGTGTGTAGAAGTGAAACATCAGTGAGGGAGTTGACCATCAGTGCTACGCTGATCAGTGTATAGGTTACAGGGTTTACCTTGTGGGTCTAGAGCCAAAATGCAGAAGTGCTCAGGAGCCCTCCAGTTTATCACAGAATTGTTTGAAGTTTAGTTATTTAACCAGCAGAATAAAACATTTATTTAAATCAATATTTTAAACGTACTTATTCAGCATGAAGAAAACTCTTCTAAAAAATGTTTAATATTCAGAATTATTTTAATGCTAAAATAATTGTGGATATACATTGTTCTTTAACTACTGAGCCATTGTGTCTAATTCTTTTGAATCGAATATTTCTCACCACAATTTGTTATAATTAAATCTAGTTCCAGTTGCAAAGTATGGAATTACAGTGATTTCCTGTGGTGATATTACAACAGTTTCTGTGGATGTCAGTCAGTGGATGCAGTATGATGATTTAATTTCCAAACAGGAATTAAAAAAGAGAGTTGGTATGTTAATGTGCTTTGTGTCTCAAAGAGTCATCAGTTTGTATGAAAATACATTCATGGGGCATTAGAGGTATCACAAAAAATTGTTTGCTTAGTTATTTGCAAGAAAGGCTATAAGACATAGAATGACTCTGTTCATTTGCTCATTTTATCATAAAATGAAAAGCATTTGAAATTATGGGTTTTATTTATTTTTAAATAATTTACATTTCCTGAAAGATCTAATTATTCTCTTGCTATTAAATGAAAAAATATTATTTCTTAAAGCCAATGTTCTCTTATATCCACAAAACTATTTATTACGAAACCAATCTTGCCTTTAACATCTGTGCCTTTGCAGTTACCCTGCATTAGATTCAGTGGAAATGCCTATAAGATTCCACATTATCCTTTATTCTCTGGTTTCTTGTATATTAAGCCTTTTTATCCTTACCCAGCCTTTCTAAAGCTCAATTTAAACTGTGGCCAGCCATGCTTTCAGATACGGCGAACCTTCAGAAAGACAAACTCTGAAAAATAAACTTGACCCTCAGGAGTCTTTGTTTAAGTATGAAGTCATGCTGGGGTGGGTTGAAAGAGGATTCAGGTCCCAATGACCCTTTTCTTTGGGGACAGTCATGATTTTACTTTTCTCTGGTGACTCAGGTGACATTGAGTCTAGGAAAAACTGAGAGCAAAAAAGGGCTGAATTACTGTCACTGGAATTTTAAGAAAGGCTTTAACCCCCCTCTCCAAAGATAAAAATAATCATCAAAGAGCCTTTCAACTCTTTATATGATTAGTTAGAAGCAGGTGAGCTTGAATGCCTAAACCTGAAGCTATACAGATACAAGTCTCAACACAAAAGTCACATTCTTTCAATCTGTGAGAATTTTAAATATATTCATTCCACAGGAATGGTGGTGTTTGTTTTTTTTTTCCTGCCATTAAAGTGCAAAGAACTAGCACATCACTGTGTGAGAGAGAGAAAAGTTAAGTAGTCTTTGTGCTCTGAAAGCTTTTTTGCATTAACACCAAAGCAGTGATGGCCCTTCAGTCCTGAGTCACAGCTCGGTCACTACTGCCGTGTGTCACTGCTGACCGTCGAGCTCTGCCTGAGGAGTCTTACAGCAGCTAACGACATTATGGGAACCTTTCACATGGGTGCAACCACACTTGCCACATAAACTGGAAAGATCCTTTTTATTGCAGTCATAACTGAGCATGGAGCAGGAAAATGGGCCAAAACTAGCTATTAATTGTATCTGTTACTTGGATCTACAGGCTTTCTTGTTGGATATGTCATTTGGTTAAATTCCTGTTCCTCGGCCTATACCGTTAAGGTGGCGTGGATTTTCCTATTGCTCTGCTGTCACGGGAATAGGTCCATAGTGATTTCAAAAACATCTGCAGACTAGAGGATGAACAGGGAGGTGTTTGGATAAATAAAGCAAGCGGGAAGGCAACCATGCTGATTTTCTCAGGTCTTTTGGGATGCTGCCAAGAAGCAGCCACTACAATAGACACCCAAATACAGTTGACTCGAGCCATTCCAGTAGAGGTCTCTCCCTCTTGTCTGTAGCTCCTTGTCCAGTTTCTCAAAAAGCATTCAGCTTGATCCTGTTGTCTGCCTCACAGGGATTGTATAAAGACAAATGGTTTGAAGGTGTTCTGATTTTGCATTTCTGAAAAAGTGCACGTACATAGGTCTTGGATGTGTGCATGACAGGGGGGAACCAAAGAGCCTGCTTACTGAATTAGTTCATTTATGCAATCGTGTGAATTCATCTATAAATGCTCATTTGCCAGACAATTAACCAAGTTGGACGTGAAAATGTGGAGTATAAAACAGGCATGGGACTGAGGGAATTGTACTATGTCTGTACTCTTCAAAGACATGATCCTGAGAAGTAGACTAATTATTTTCAATGAACAAACTTTTCAACAGCTATAACTTTAGCAAACATTCCTTAATTGCTCTGGTTTGATGAATGATTGAACAGATAGGAGTATCTGGATTATTTGAAAAAAGTTTGTTATTCATAGTTGATAAATGTTTTTTATTCATTGTCCTTCAAAAAAATATGCAGAAGTAGTTACCTTAGGCTGGTTTTATTTTGACAGCAATATCAAACTGTTGTAAGCTACCACCATAACAAAAATCTTCCTCCTGCTCACAGAATTGTGTGTAACCCTTCATAATGGTGGTATATGAAAGTTTAATAACTCAACTCCTCCTGTATTTGCTTTCAAATAATGCTATCTTGGGTACAGTAATGATAAACAGTAGTTCGTGTGAGTTAAAGGGACACTTTAAATGAAACATAATTTAAAAACGAATAATTTATAAGCAAAAATATTCCCTGGTGCTGTCTTTTTGGACAGGTGTCAAGAATACTTATATGAGGAGTGAAATCTTAAGATGTAGCTATAAGATATTTTAGGGTTATTATCTTAAGGATATTAATTTAGAGTTGAGGATTTCCTTTGAAACAGCAAACAGAAAAATAGGCCTTTCAGTCCATTGCGTCTGTCTACTGCTTTAAATGTTTCACTGTCCTACAGAGACAGTATTCTTTTAGCAAGTATGTTTAAGGTGATAATTTAATATAGCTTTTCAAAAAACAAGGATATTAAGATAAATATCCTCCTAAACCATTAAGACAACAATAAAGATACACTTAAGAATTTAATAATAGGCTGGATTTTCTGACTTCAAGCTTATGTCCTCCTTTCCCCCTCTGCAAATGGGATACAAAGTATTTTTGGAAGGAGTTGGAAGGGACCTTAAAGGTCATCTAATTCCAACCCCCCTGCCCTGGGCAGGGACACCTCCCACTAGACCAGGTTGCTCAAAGCCCTGTCCAGTCTGGCCTTGAACACCTCCAGGGAAGAGGCATCCTGTGTGCCTGCCAGCAGGTCAATTCATTACGGTAACAGCATTAAAATAAAGTATAAAAGTCTGCAAATACATCCTCTTCCACAACATAATAGCTTTCACCACATCTTCCTGATAAAACAGAAACCAGAGCCAGATCTATTTATGTGGCTTAATAGATGCATAGCAAGATAAATATTTAATTACCAATTTATCAATACTAAACAATACACTGGCTCTACTACGCAGCTCCAATTAGCTCTGTAAAACACAGAACAAGAAGAAAATAAAAAAGAATTTACAGATATTGGTTCACCAGTCTCATGGATCCTGTGCAGCTTGTTGAATTGCTATTTATTGATTATTCTTATAATGCCTTTGTACCTAATTAAAAATTCAGGATGGATTCTGTGATTAAGCAATACACAATGCCTGGTCTAAAAAAGGAACTACCCAGTCACAGAAATGAACTGGGAATACCAGAAGCTCCATCTGTCCTGAATAATTACACATTCACAAACTGTTTTGCATAGTACAGTATTTTATACATTCAAAACATTGGAATAGTGAGTAGAATGCAGTTTGTCTAGTATTTCTTATGAAATTCATTCCTATTGACAGAAAGAATTTCCAGATATAAGCTAGTTCTTTCCTCCTAGTCTGGGGTGTGATTTCATAAAAACCTCTGATTTTAGAGTTTCTATAATCTCCCTAAATAGTATGCACTAGTGCTGATTATTGTTATGGCTTTAAAACAGTGTGTGTGTTTTACCCTTTTGATCACCAATTATATTTTCTTCCAGATTAGTTCCATACTTCCAAATATTTCCATAGGTCATATTTTCTAAACCCTTTACTTATTGCACTCTCCTGTACTCCCCTGTTAAAATGTACTTAGAAGTGAACTTTTTTATTAATCAAAACAGAATGCATTTTTTCACAGAGTAGAACAGTGAATATTTCTCCCAGGTTTACACAAAACACTGGTGAATGCATCCTAGAAAAAGTGTTTTCTTGCAATGGTATCACATTCTCTCTCCTTGTGTGTTTGCAAACTACTACAGCCCCCAGATTTTTCTTACAGAACTACCTATATTTTGTATTGCTGCATTTGATTATTTCCTTCCTACAATCTCACTCTTTATTTAAAGTAACTAATTACAAATTCTGGAATTTTCTATTTTCCTGTTCTCAAAGTGTAATGTTTCCCTGATCAGTGTCATCTACTTGTGCATGATATTTTTGAAATCTTATACTTGTGTATCACTTGTTGCACTGCAGTAATGATGAGAAAAATGACAGCTCATTGTTCTCGCTAGTCAAGTCTGAGTTGAGAGAGTTCTGTAGAAAACCTTCCTTGGAATCTTTCCTAAGCAATAGACACCTTTTGTTCTATAATGTGATTCTAGACAAGTTCTGTAATATTTTCGTTTTGACCCCAAAAAAGTGAAGACCATCTGCATTTGCTGATGGGATTCACAAGTGGTGGGCTTGCTGGACTATTTTCTCACCTAATTTGTTTCTTATTTTTAATCCACGGTGAATATAAAAGGTCATAAATTAGATATAATGTAGTTTTTAAAGCAAAAAAGAAGAACTGACATTCATTTTAATTAAGTGTATTGTGCAATACTAAATGAGAATATGGAAGATGCAAAATTACATCCTGTGGTAGAGCAGTCATTTTTTATTTTATTTGCTTTATTATTGCTGCTTATTGTATGATACAACTCTTTTTCTTTTTGTGCTGTGTCCATTTTCTGCCACATTTGCTGGAGTTTTACGTTTGTTCCATGTATAGACCATATGTCTAATGAATCACAGCCTTTAATAACTGAAGGCACTGTAAGCACAACGTGAACTCTGAACATGTCAGAAAGCAACTGGCTTTTCTGTGTAATCTCAGCATTAGGTTTGAGGTAGAATTTTGTACATCTGATGCTTTCTTTGTAAGAACTACGGATGGCAGCGTCCATCCACATTGCAGAAGTTGGTGAATTTTTTTTCTCAAGGCTTTTCCATCAGTTCATCCCTTTTTTTAATCGGAGAATCTTACTACTATTCAGTGGACAGGGCTTTATGCTGTGAGCAAAAAGGTCACACAGCAGAAATGGTAGTTTCTTAATAAATGACCGTGAGATGCACTGTTTGAGCAGTGATTATGGACATATGTCAATAATACAATAAATCTTAAACCTATCTGCGTTTATAAGTGTGTGAGGTCAACTGTAGTAGTTTATGTAACTTAGATGATATTGTGTCTTGACATGCACTTTATTGCAAATAATCTGAATTAAACCACTGCTGTTTACACATCATAGGTTTTAGTGAAAAAGCAAAACATATATGCAGGTAATATATTATTAAATGTAGTGAGTATTTAGTCATTTTAATGAAATATTTATAGGGCCAAAGGTTGAGAGTTAACTTTTCCTAACAGTCCCCGCTGTTAATGGACAGTGGATTCCATTAGCTAAGTCATTTCTTACTGCTTGGTCTGTGACTTTCCAAGAAAATTAAAGTTAGGTGTGACTGTTTGGAGAGAAACAAGCTGACAATTCGGGATGAATCATTTCAGATAAGAGAAACAGGATAATTTGTAATGTTCCACTTGCTTTTTTCTGCTGTTGCTGGGATTTGCTGACTGATCAGGGACAGAATTCCAACACCTGGCCCTTTCAGTTAATCTTATATTTCTGCAGCAAATGCAAAGGAAGAGCAGAAGATCAATGTAGTCACTTCAGCAAGTCCGTCAGATCTTATGAAGGTTACACTCAAACAATCCTTGTCCTTCTCTGCCATAACTCAGCCCAGATCTCAAATGTTCAGCTATGGCATGACAGAGGTAACAGAGTTTGTAATTACCAAATTACCATCTCAGCCATCTTTTCTGATTCTCTTCTCTGCTCCTGTCACCAAGCAAGCACAGCCCTCGAGGACTAGAATGTGTTAATCACTGGGGGGCATGAAGCTGTAAACAAGGGTTTGTTTTGAAATGGAGTAAATACAGACATGGAAAGTTTACTCCAGTTTCAAATCCCTTAACACTACTCCCAGGCTCTTTCTATTCTGTAACTGTTCAGTCTCTTATTCTCTGATTCCCCCTTCTTGTGTTCACATTTCTCTCATTTCTGTTGTCATCTAAATTTTGGGGAAGAGTTCTTGGAAGTATAATATAGTCCTCCTTCCAGCTTCTCAGTAGTCTTTCCACTGCCATCTCCACTGTACTTCTCATATGTCCTATATATATGTATATTTCACTACAGCCGGTATATATCTCATATATTCCACCGCTCGTATCCCCGCCGAAGCATTGGCAGTGATACTGTCATTAGTATGTACTTAAATTCTTTTGTACGCAGCACTGCAATTGGTTGCATAAAGTCTCAAGATTATTTAGACTACATGGGCATTCTAACGTTTGTATTTGTACAAGTTTATATTTGTACATTTCAAACTTGTCTACGCAGGCTGCACATAGGTTGCTGATAAATCTATAAGCTTGGAATATTTTTCTTGTCTTTTCTTTTGGGGAAAGTCTGTTAAAAATGTGTGCATGTAAGAGAGTAATTGTAGGTAAAGTGTGGATCTGGCTCAGGAGTACCAGACTGAATGTAGTTCCTAGCATGCTAATAAGGCACTTAGGTAAGCAATGAACACTCTTCAGGCTCTGCCAGCTTTCGGAAAATATTTGTAGGAGATAGGCAAGACTTGTGATAATCTCTGTTTTGTTGTTGGGTTTTTTCCCCACCTTCTAATTATTTAGATACTGCACATAGATCAAAATCAAATCTAATCTTGCATATCTGTGGTCATAAAAACAAGAGGAGCAAGGAAAATTAATCATAGATAACTGCAGAAAAAGAAATATATACACAGGACGTTTTCCCAAGTTTTTATACTCAGCAGGTCTTTGAGAGCAGCTCAGCAGGGTGAGTAGCTTTCACAAGCATTTCGAGTGATGACTAGAGTGACTCTTTGCTGCTTTAAAGTGCATGCTAGCTGCGAATTTTTTTTAAGCAAATTAAAAGGGCTGGTGCGTGTAGTCATATTAAAAACTACTGATGCAATATTATGGTAGTATGCCACGTGAGCAGTACAAGCTTGAATGACTATCGCCTGAAAACAGAAAAGGTTTTCTTTGCATGGGAAAGTATCCTTTTGCTTTCTGTGTTTTACTGGTTGTTTCCCAGTGTGCACTTTCTTCACATTAGCAGAACATTAGAGAGTACTTCTGATTCACAAGTGCAATATGTGCTGGATCAGTGGATTTGAAGCTTGTAGCTTCTTATGAGAGAATGGCTTAAGCAGAAAATGAAAGAAAAAGTGCAAATAAACTCAAATTAAGGCAGAAATAGAGTTAGTTTTGAACCTGGGTAGGATGAGACCTTAGACCACACTTGGGTACACTGCTGCCTTTTTTTGCCTTGCCTGCTGCTTGAGCAGGCTGAGGTGAGATGTATTGCTGTTTATATTTTTGCCTTGAGAGCAATTTCCCTATGTCATGTGCAATGGCAGTTACAAGCAGCTATGGCTTGCGCACATGCTGCTCTCTGGTTCTCTTTTGCACCTTTATTTTTGTTTTTCTGGGAAAATGAGAAAGGTCAAATGCTTTCTTGACTAGCTGACTAAATATCTTCCTTGGCTAAAATGGCAGAAGATGCCATAAGGCAAATGTGGCTACAGCTGGGAGGCTTCATTCCATTTTTGCCCTGCTCATAAGACTAAACATGTCATTGGTGCTTAATGTCCAGTGATTCAGGAGTTGGAACTTGAATTAGGTGTCTGCCTCTTTGTTTGCGCTCCAGTGTAACACAGAGCAGGGTCCTCTCAACTCTAGCGCATCTCACCCTCCTTTTGAATATACAGCAATGCTGACCTTTTCAAAATAAAATGGATGGGGATATTTCTGAAGTCAGAATTAACACAGATATCTGAATTGAAATCAATATATTTGCCAGAACAATAAGATAAGGTGAAAATCAAAAGCAACCTGAAAAGAAAAACCACTTTCATTTCACTATTCTTTTTGAAAGTAAGAAATCAAAGACAAGGGGTATCATGCACATACAAGAAT
The DNA here is from genome assembly GCA_013399435.1 of Arenaria interpres. NCBI lineage: Eukaryota > Metazoa > Chordata > Aves > Charadriiformes > Scolopacidae > Arenaria > Arenaria interpres. Next base: position 50,058 of record VXAK01018912.1, on the reverse strand, counting down.
ATTAACAAGCAATTCCTCTTTACGTCCTTTCTTATATTCACTGCTTTTCTTTCCACTGAGAAAGAAAACAATATATATATATATACCTAGAAGGACTTTTTTTTCTGCTTAGTTAGTAGGGTTAAAATTGCTTTTTTGATTAAACACTGAGTACTTCCTCATTTATCATTCTAAGTTCCATTGCTTGTTTCCAAGGAGATAGAAATATGCAGGAAAATCATCTGAGGCTCCGATTTGTAAGGCTGTTCTCTTTAATGAGAGTGGAATGTGCCCTGTTTTAAGGAACAAAATAAACTTGGAGCTGCTGTAGTAAGAAGCTGGGACTTTGAATTTAATTTTTGTGCAGGTCTTTCTGTTTCTGGAAGCTGGAAGGGGATTGTAAAATATTTGATTCGGTATCAGGTTATCATTTAGTGGCTCAGCTGTGCTGCTTTCTACACTGAAGCAGGATAGGAAATTCCCTCACCCACACGCACCCTGTAGTAGTGGCTTTCTCCTGACAGCACTGACAGTATTTCTTGGAGGACAAGAATGGACAGTAGAAAACAACTTATTTTACTTCCTGTGAGTTCTTCTTCAGAAATACTAAAGCCTGGATGGTTCTATAGGTATTTAACTGTAATTGTTCAGTGAAGTGCCAATGCTAAGTTCAAAGCAGAGATATCTTCCTTTTTTCCTTTCTGTCAATAATATCCTAAAGGAATCTGAAGGTAAATAGATCAGTTGTCTTACCCGAAGTAGTCTTCACCACCTCAGTTGTATTCCTTAATCCTGTAAAGGAGAACTGGTAAAGCCTCCAGGACCTCGTGTCCCCCACTTCCACTGAGCTGCGCTTCCACTGGTAAATGATCTCTTCTCTTGGGTAGCCATCTTATTGCAATGGAAAACACAGAATGCTTTGTTTCATAGTGATTGTTAGGATTTTAGTGTACTTTGGAGAGTAAAAATGCTATTTTCTATTTCTAGAAAAAACTGGAGAAGTGTATTGCAAGTAAATTATAGATATGATTTTCTCAAGTTACGTTGTAGTGCCTTTTACTTAATGTCACATTTTATTTATTATAAATTAAAATATCACTTGAGATAAATTTTTCAAAAAGGAGTTTGCCACTTTTGTGTACCCAATAGGAATGCAATTTTGCCTATCCTTCAGCTATGCCCAAAAAGTCCACAGCTGGACCAGGAATTCACACCCTGACCTGGCTTCGGAATGTCAAACTCTTGATGCCAGCTATTGCAATAGTAAAGCATACGTGCACAGAAAGTGTCAGGCCATGACACTTCGATCTGGAAAGTAAAAATTTCTGCTGCTATACTAAGATATAAGCGTAGGTCCCAGAAGTTACATAGCATTCCTCAGTTATATTTGTAACCATTTATGGTATACCTGAAAATAAGGTCAAAATAAAACTGAGAACCATTGGACTATGGTTCTACTTAACAACATAAACCTCACTGACTCTAAATATGTAAATATAAATTTATAATAAATGGTTTAGTGAAGGACAGAAAAGGGTATTTCTAAGCATGTTACTTACAGCTTGAAAATTCCAGGGGGCAGGAATGGGCGTCCATTGGGAAGTTGTGTAACTGTAGCTGACACTCAGCATCAATTGTCAGCCTGAGGAGAAAGAGATCAGGATGTACAGAACGTACTTGAGAAGTTTGTCCTGAAAGCCATATCATGGCAAGTAAAACAAGATGCTTAATAATATGGAACCTGGCTGTGAAATATGCAAATATATAATAAATATATATAGAAAGCAAAAGTAAACTGTTGACACGTATGTATTAATTTGGATATTCCAAGCATAGGAAGACATTGTGGTTACTGATAAGCAATGTTTCTTTTTCGGTTACATAGGCCGTGATCATCTACTTTCTGGACTGTGTAATAGAATAAGGTATTAAAGTTCTGTTGCTATGCATCTGAAATGGCAGCATTGCTCATGACTGGCAAATCCATAAGTGATATACAGGTCATCTCATGAGCAGTGACAAATCTCTGTGTCACAACATGCCATAATGCACTAGGGAAATGTATTTTATGTGACAAAAATGCTATTTCAGAAATGATGGATGGGAGTCCAAATTTAGACATCTACATCCGAGACAGCCATCTAGACTTCCTTCATAGCTAGTGGAAAGGTGCTCTGAGGATATACTTCATTTCATTCCAAAATAAGACATTTAAATTAAGTCAGAAGAGAAATGTACTAAAAGGTGTTTCTCTCCACAGAATATCAGGAAAGTCTCCATGATAACTCAGGTAGTATAGGTGCTATAGATCAGGCAGAGGCATATACTTTTAGAAATGCAAAATTAGATGAGATGAATTCCCTGATGTGCTTGCTAAAAACTCTGCCATTTTTCATTCAGTCCCTTAATTGTTGCTAGTCTATACATAGCCCTGGCCCATCAGCAGCAAGGTACTTAGACTTTGGAAAGGAAGGAGGAGGTGGGGTGAGAGAGGGAAAAAGGAAAAGGAGGGGAAAAAAAAGAGCTGAGTGATGTTTATTTGTTAACAAAACTGTAGGTTTATGGTCTTTGCTGTTTCCTGGGTGTCCAAACGTGAGCTGGGTTTGTCTCCTGACTCCTGCATGTAGGTGCTGTGTACAAATGACTCCCTGAGACTCACACTGTAGGATGTGGAAGGATGCTGTGACCACTAGCCACCAAGTTAATTAAGTCAAAAGGAAACTTTTCTGCATTAGGGGTTTAGGAAAAAATGTAATTTCCTTTGAAACTAAGGGAATTCTGTGACACAGAAGGAGAGCTGACTGTCTGCTAATATTATTGCCCTTTCTTCTCATTTCCATCATCTTCAGTTTCATTTCAAAATAATCATAATATGGATCCAAAAAAATCATTAAGTTCTTTCTTTGATATTTCCTTTTCTCTGGTGTATATATTTAACACTGTTTGAATTTGGGATAGGCTCAGATTTACTGCTTTTTAGAATTTGTTTTCTCTGTGGAATTGAGTAGATTTCATTCCCTAGCGCAAAGCACAATCCAGGCTTTGAACATCTCCAAGCATGCAGTTTTCTGGACAACCTGTTCCACCGTTTGACCATTGTCACAATAAAAAAGTTTTTTCTTATGTTTAAACAGAATTACCTATTCTTCAGTTTGTGCCCATTGCCTCCTGTCCTGTAACTGGATAGCAGTAAGAAGATTGTCTTGACCTTCTTCATGCCTTCCAACCCCTGCCTTCTTCACCCCCACCCACATTACACATGTTGATTAGATCCCCCTGCGCCTTATCTTCTATGGGCTGAACAGTCCCAGTGCCCTCATCCTCTCCCTGCCCATCAGATGCTTCCAGCCCTTCAGCATCTTAGTGGGCCTTCACTGCACTTGCTCCAGTAATCTCATAACCCCCTTGTACTGGGGAGCCTAGCACTGGACCCAGCACTCCAGGTACGCCTCACTAGTACTGGGCGGAGGAGAAGGATCATCTTCATTGACCTGTTGACTTGCCTTTGCTTCAAGGGCACTTGGCTGGCTCATGGTGAACATCCACCAGGATCCCCAGGTCTTCTTCTGCAAGGTGCTTTTCGGCTGGTCGGCACCCATCCTGTACTGATGTATAGGGTTATTCCTCCCGTGGTTCAGGACAACATTTTCCTATGTTGAACTCCTTGAGATTCCTGCTGGCCCATTTCTCCAGCATGCTGCAGTCCCTCAGAGTGGTAGCCCAACCCTATGATACACCAATCACTTCTCACTTTTGTATTATCTGCAGACTTGCTGAGGGTGTACTCTGTCCTGTTGTCCATGTCATTAATGAAGATGTGAAGATGTTAAACTGTGTTGGCCTAGTACAAAGTTGGGGAGTACCCCACTAGTGACTGCTTTCCAGTTGGCCTTCATGCCACTGATCCCAACCCTTCAAGCCTGGCAGCTCAGGCATATTCATTCCACTTCAGTGTCCATTTATTAGCCCATACCTGATCCTCTTCCACCAAAGGTAAATCTTTCTTGCTCCACTTTCCTACCTGTCTCAGGGACCTGGGATTGCTTAAGGCAGGGTTTTACCAGTGAAGGCAAAGGAATTCTGTACCTTGCTGTGCTTTGTGACAAGGTCCCCCTTCCTGTTCATCAGTGCGCCCACACTTTCCCTAGTCTTCCTTTTGCTGAGGCTGTATCTGTAGAAACCCTTCTAGCTTTCATGTTCTTAGTCAGAGTCAACTCCAGATAAACTTCGGCTTTTCTAACCCCGTCCCTGAGTTCTCAGACAGGATCCCTGTATTCTTCCTGGGTCACCTGTCCCTGCTTCCACCTCTAGTACATTTTCTTTTCACGTTTGAGTCTTCTCAGGATCTTTATGTTGATCCATGCAGATCCTGCTAATTTTACTTGATTTCCTGCTGGTCTGGATGGACTGTTTTTGAGTGTGGGGGGAGGTGGCTGAGAAAATAAGCCAGCTCTTGCAGAGCCCTCTTCTCTTCAGGACAGAATCCCAGATCTGTGATGATACTATCACCGTTCACCTATGGATTAATTCAGGTTGAATCCTTACTGGTGTTTGCTGTGTGTGACTCACTGGAACAACTAAGTATGCGTTAATAACAGGCAATCATTTCTAAGTTCTATCTGATTTATCCCTTTCTAATGAGAGAGACTGAGGGGTTTGAAGAGAAAGGTAACGAAATCCAAAGAGAATGTAGTTTGGCTAAGTCCAAATTTTCTATTTCAAAAGTGGACCTAGGATCTTCTTTATCAGACTGACTGTGATTTGCACTGGATTTCAACTCCAATCATTCTCTTACCTCTTCTGGTGATACACTGTGTAATGAATGTAAAATAACTGTGAAATAAAACTTCTTTTTGTAATTCAGTCAGTTGCAACATTAAAAGATTGTCTTAACCAAACCTTCAAATCTATTCATTAAAATTACAATGGGTGTACTTTTCTTCAAAACTTTGTTTTTGGCACCCAATAAAACAAAAGCAGAAAAAACACTTGGAAGGTCTAAAACTTAGATGGTCTTATGTCTAATATCTTTGATTCTGTACTCTCATTTTAAATTGTATATTCTCTTGAACAAATGCTATCTTTATCTACATTTTGCATAGAACTAAATATTATATCACATGTAAGAAAAAGTACAGAAAACATACAGTTAGATTTTTCACATTTATGAAGTATATGGTCATTTGGAATATGATATTTGAGTTGTTACATATTGTGTATGTTACACTTGAACATAGGCATACGCATAACTTAATTATTGAAAAGGAATTTTTTCAATTATTTGAAAGGTAATCTGTCTCAAAAGGAAAGCTATACACGTGACTGAGAAGTCTGGAGATGAACATATCAAGTTCAGATTCATGAAAATTTTAGTGGAACAGGGCATATCTGTAGGTTTTGGATTAAACCTTAAATGCCCAGCACTGAAATTATGAACCTTATTTTCATAAGGAATGAAATGCTTTTGCAGGGTGGAGTTTCATCTAGCTAAATTGTAATCAATTCAGAATAAGAGGCCTCTGATGTATATAATAGCACCTTTTATACCATCTACTTAATTCAAGGATATTTCAAATTCATCAGTTTAACCCAATAAAAAGGAAAAAGGCAATATGGACCAAACCAGTAGCAAACAATAAAACATACCTGAAAATGCAGATGAATTACTGTAACAATGCTTAAATTCATTCTAGTACAGGAATGTGACTATTGTGGAGCAAGACAGTACAGTCTACAGGAAGACATAAAACTCTTTACTGTGACAATATACCAATATAAAATGCATGCAAGTGATATCTTCTAAACATTTCCCTTTTTCAGGGTTGTATGCACAAGTAAATAGGAACAAACCAATGTTTTTCCTTCAGGATAATGTCAAATGACCTGAATTCACAGGACCTTTCTCTTTGGCTTTCCCTAGAGAAACTGAAATTAAAGTCGGGTATAAATACCTCAATGTGTACAACACTCTGCCGTCATTCCAGATCCTGAGCATCCTATTAGGTGTTGTTATCCAATGCGCATCAGCTTTTTTGGAATTTCGGAAAAATGTATCTGGTATCCAGATCTTCCCAACCATGTTGCTGTTTAATCTGAGCACTTTTATAGTGCTGTTGAACTTCAGACGTCTGTCATACCACGTTTGGGCGAAAAATATATCAATTGTATATTCCTGTTGTGTTAACCAGAAATACTGATGAAAACATAGCACTCAGCATTTCACATAACTCTTGATACACTTTCCTTAATTTCATATGAAAAAAATGTCAGCTACAGAAGATGGTACTAGAACTGATAAAAACAAGCTTTTGTCGATTTTTGAGGTCATGGTTTTTCAAAACTTACTGTTTAAAAACTTTTTTTTTGTTATTTTCCCACTGACAGGTGAAACTAAGATGGAATTGAGTCATATATGCATCTTTCTACTTCCCCACACCTCAACCCATGCCTGATCAGGTCAGAGAACAGCTACTTATTCCCTTTGACCTAGGTCGGAAAAAAAAATGAGCTAACTTGGCTGCCGTAATTGCCTATGCCCCTCAGTTAATGGCAGAATTGGGGAAGTCTCACTTTCCCTGGCACAACTGGGCAGCCAGAAGCTGCAAAGGGAACAATAGAATAGAAAAGAGCAATCTGAGATCTCTTTCTATGCATGAAAACTACAAGATGAAGCAGACGTTGTGCTAAGGCTAGATAACTTTCCCTGCCATATACAAAGATATAATTATGTTTTTCTGTAGGAACTTTGGAAAGAGGATCTAGACTTTTTTCTTTTTATCTTTTAGTGGCAAGAGTGGTAGTATCACTGCTGAATGGTTTCCTTATTTTGTAGCAATCTGGAAGCTCAGTTTTACAGGAGCTAAGCTGTCACAAAGCACTTAAAAGTAGAGCACATAAAAGCGTGAGGCTATGTTAAAACTTAATTTATTATTATTTATACTTTATTATAACTTAAATTATTATTACATTTTTACAGCATAGAGCTCAGTATCCCCTTTCTCTTCATAGCTCATATAGTCCTCACATCCATATAATAATGAGATTTTAAAAATAATATAGACCTAGCACAACATCAAAGTAATGGAAGCTTTGTAATGTCATAAAGGATGGAGGCTTTGTAACAAAGTGAGCATTGTAGGAAAATTGGCAATCATTTACCTACCATATTGATAGCATTCACAGGCCCAATGCTATTTACGTACATGTCAGTGTGAATTACTGTCGGTTTAACTGTAAAAGAAACAAGAAGAATCAGTAACATGAGTGAAGGTCAGAGTCAACTACATGAAAGTCAAACACAAGCAAAAGATTGTTATAGTACCTCTCTTGTATGGCTAAAGTTGCCTTACATTTAAATGTATATATACAATAAATACAAATTTGCAGCGATGTCTCCAGTTTGAAATTAGTTGGAGACACTTTGAAACAAGTTCTTATATTGTTTATTCTATCAGAACAAATGCATGTATGCTATGAGAATACTGAAACTAGTGTTGTTACCTTAGAGTGAGTCATATCTGACTGAAAGTATGGTACATTTTGTGTCAGGTCACAGCAACACATCTGACAAAACACTATCAACAAAAGCAAACTTATGATGTCTTGCATCACTCATTTTACATTATAATGGCTGCCGAGATGGCTGTAGGTAACTAACAATTTCACGAGCCCAAAGCAAAAATAATACTCAAGGCTCTAAAACAGGAATGAAAAACAGTTGTTAATTTATTTTGAAATTACTTTATTGTAGATTTATTATTCTTACACACCTTGACTTAAACTTGATTGTTTTTTTCCCAGATGCTTTTATGAATGCTTAATTCCTTTCTGTTCTCTAAAGTCTTGGATTGGGAGAATAAGACAAATTCCTCTGCTAATTTACACCATATACATACATTGAAGGTTAAATACTCGTGTTATCCCTCACTGTGAAAAATTCCTTAGTTTATAAGCCTCTATAAACTTGTTAGAAACAGCTTCCTTCATTAACCTTGCTGCTCTCTGCTTTCTTCTGCCTGCCTCATCCATGAATTCTCTTTGCATTTTTCTATAATCTTATTACTGTTGTATCCTCTTCTCCAGAGATACTGTCTGCCTCTTCTGTGCACACATGTGGCTGCCTTAAACTGACTTGCAGCAACTCAGGGAGATTTATCTCTTTGAGTTCCCTCAGTAATCAGTGGAGGGGAAGATTCCTGCAAAAGGTGATTCAGTCAAATAAGAATCCATATGAGTCCAAGCTTGGGTCTATATACTTCTGTTGGCTGTGGTGGAAAATTATGGAGGTTGGCCTTACTTGACTGCAGTTGTCGTCTGTGAAACTCTTCCTCTGTGCCCCATTCCCCAGTCACTTCTTGCCCTGCTCTGCAAGTAGAGGGTGCATGCTGCATCAGTCAGTACAGACCTGCTGCTCCTAGAGGCTCTCTCTGCGTCCATCACATCATGCAAGGATCAGGCTGCGTTATCCTCATTTTGGCCTCCCTTTCCAATATATTATTTGTCATTCTCTAACACCTTCACTTAGATATACAAAGAAGATAAAAACTTGCTTTTCATTCCCCATAAGTTGAATTCTGAACTTCCTATGCAGGTGCATCATTATAAACAGCCAGCCCGATTCAGCAAATCACAACAGTCTAATTAGATGTCTTAGGGTAGATTTAGCAATCTTAATTTATGTCAGCTTTCAAAATCATGACTACTTTTCATGCCACTGATGTTTTACTACATGATGTTTTGTTTTCATAACTACTTTGAATGGATTATGCTTCCTTTGTAGCATAATATGGTATGAAAATTCTCTCTCACTGCATAATCAAAAGTGGTCTAAAAAGAAAACCAACACACCTCCTATGTCAGGTCTCAACTTGTTGTCGTATCCTTCCAGCAAGCCATTTAAAATAAGGGTGACATCACTCTCATGGACTTTGGGAGTCAAAACCCAAGTCTTATTTGAAGTGTAATCTTCATAATCATCATCTCCCTTTTGGGTGGAACTGTTACCGAGATAAAAATGAAGAAATGGAAAGCCTTGAAAAAGATGAATCTGTAGGCAACCTCTTTGGAGACAACACACACATAATTCAGGTTTTAATAGTACTGTACAAAACATTGAAAAATTGTCTGCTTTTTAAAAGGAGACTCACAGTAAAAATGTCACATAACAGTTGAGGTTACAGTTCACTTTAGCAACATTTCTTTTTTGTACAGTTGAGATCATATTCTGTCTATTTGAAGGAACATCAGTGCTTATCACCTTTGGCATGCCTATTTTTTCTCTCACTGACTCAGGTGGGACCTGTTACGAAACAAATCTAATTGTCACTTAGCTTATGCAACTCTCCACCAAAATATCACTTAGTATGTACACAGTGTTGTTGCATTGCTTCTCTTTGAGAGAACAATTTGATGCAACACATTACTGACAAGACCAATAATTAGATTCATTCAAACAAACTGTCACACAGCTTTTCTCCACTCTGATGAACTTGAGCTTATTGTGCATTTGGAAAGTTCAGCACAAATTTTTGCCAATGATTTTGATTTTCACTTTTGCTAACAAGATCCCAGAGAGAAGGAAAAGTCTGTCTACCATTTCTTTCTGCTACTGAGCAGTGTGACAGCAGATCCAGTATATTTTAACCTGCTTAGCACAGTAAAAGGGGCAAGGTAGGAATCAGAAATGTGTAGACTAGCCGTAGTGGATATTTTGTTTTCTTAAAATCTGTGCCTCCAGTTCTAGAGAACATAGAAAGTACTTCAGAATATGACATCATCAGATATTTTCATTTCAGAATGTCAGTGGTAATCAGCTGAATGGTGCTAGGCGATTGTGAGGTTTTTGCATAATACGGCAGTGCCCTTCTTTCCTGACCTGCTTCTGTGACAAAGTTTGAACACTGCTGGATGTGAAAAATCTTAATGATACTAGAAATGTCTTAAGTCTTGGGTGGAGTTTGGATATGAATGGGTCAAAAGCAGAAAATGTAATTATTTTCCTGTTTCAGACAGAATCTGTACAGAAGTGGGAAAGAGCAGAGAAGTAGATTCTCATGGGGGCTGGAACTCATGCTTGGCATACAAGATTGAAAGCAGGCACAGCTGACCACGGCCATGGGTGCAATAGTGAAGGAAAGATGAGTCTCAGAGAGCCATTCTGTTAACACAGATCTTTGCCTGGCTGAGGAGATCTTGCCCACTCTTTCCTGCAGTGCTACCCTGCTGTGTCCTGCTCCTACCTGCCCAGAGGGGATGCCCTGAAGGCTTTCCTGTGTTGGGCATTTGGGAGCTATAAGCCAACTGCATAAATACAACTGAACTCTGAAAGAGGCTTTAGCTTCTTTCTTCCCTGTGGGCACACCTAACAGGAAAGAGTCACAGCACATCTATGCCTCTCTGTGTAAGACTCTGCTTCCCAGGAGGTACTGAAGGTACAGTAACATTTGAAGCAGCCTGAGACTGCGCATAGTGTGTAGCAACTAGGAATGCATAGCATGGACAAGCGAGCCAGTCTGCATTGCATTGAATTCAGCTTGGAAGCTGCTGGTGAAGTTTGGTTAATCTATGCCTTTGTTATATGTACTAAGTACAAATGACTGCAGCCTCCAGGCACCTCCCAACCCACCCTGCTTCAGCTTCTGAGATCCAGAATAGGCAACCCAACCACCTACCTCTGACTACATACACCTGAACCTGTAGTGTTTTACTGGCAATCAGAAGCAGAATTTTAATTGGCAATGTGCTACATAGTGTTCTGCTGGTACTGACAAACAGGCCAGGATAATTAAATTGGTGGGAGAAATTTGTTTATTCAGCTCTCTGGAGTTCAGAGATCTAATTGTAATTCAAAGGAACCTAACTGATGCAAGGTTCTCCCTCCTGGAGGGAAGAAAACCCTTCTAAATAAAGTCTTTGCAAACAGAAGGCACTAGATTATATGTTTTCAGTCTCTGCTAAGTAGATGAAAAAGACTAACTTCATGTATAAAAAGCTGTACACCTGTTTTATAACCAACTAAGCATCCATTCTCTGAAAAGAATAGTTTTTCCTCAGTGGAAAAGCAAAAGTAAATCAAATGCATTCTTTCACAAAGGCAATGTTTTCCTGACTATTAATGTGATGAGAAAGCTTCAAAAGTCAAGCAGCTTGTTAGTAGAGTCTGGTGTGCTGGACAGTGCAGGGTTAGCAGAAGAAAACATATGTTTGTCTAGGACTTGTCTCGAATATAGAACAACCTCATTGAACAGCAGCCCACAGTCACTAAAACTTCCATTTCTTCTTGGTAATAATTTGTAAGAAAGAAATAGCTATTTGTTCGCTCCTCTGCCATTTCAAGCCTTTTTGGTGCTCCAAATCTCAAAAATCAGCCAATGCCTTATGAGATTGCTGTGAGAGAGAGGAAAGGCAACAGAACCAATGTGACTAGGGGAGAAGGCCACTGAATTCCATATTTTACCTGAATTCCAAGTGGATCATAAGTAAGTTAGCATGGGTATCTGATTGTCTGCATGTCTGTCTGTGTAAAACTGCATAACAGCCAGAGCAATCGGGTACATCTCTATGCAGATGAGCAGGGCTTTAGCTGTGCAGTGCCATTAATACTAATGAAGGTTTGATATTGACAAAGCCTTTTCATCTTCTTGAGGCTTTCAGATCAGTCCTTCTGATTATATGTCCTAAATTTTGCAAGTGCTCTTACTGTCCAAAACAAAGGTAATAAAGCTCAGACTACACCCAAATGCATATTGAAAAATGTTTTTATTTTTGTTTTTATTATTTGTTTTCAAATCTAGTAATATAGGTATGCAAAGAAACGCTTATTTACATATTTGCAGATTACAGTATAATATTTTGAAAGTTCATGTTTCAGACACTGATACAAAATCTCACTGTTTGAGATAATCCCGCTTCGGACAGTAATGCCATTGCAAAATGTGTGGAAGACTGCTCTACATAAATCGAGCTCCCCTATTTGGAAAAGAGATGGCTTAAGAGGGTCAGAACCCAAACTTGAAACTCCAAGGTTTAGAGTAATTAAAGTTGGAAGGTGCTTTTGGAGGTCATCTGGTCCAATCCCTGCTCAGTTTGTCAGCTAAACCTGCTTGAGGTAGCTATGATTGTAATTGCTTACATATATATATGTATATAAAAGCCCGTAAGTGTGCCTAACATTGAGGAGAACTCTTTATGCACGTCAGATTACTTGAAATGCATATTCACAAAGCAGATAGAGGGCAGAAAGCACTACATGCTAATAGGCATTTATTAATTTAGATCAGAAAGTGCATTCATTTGGACTCGAGGAATATTTGTGGGGAGATGACAAGATTGAGTCTTTTTTATTTTATTTTTTTGATAAAATATGCAAAGATCTATGAACCGGTGTCTTGCTCTACAATTACGTACAAACCTCATTCTGCCAATGAGGTTTTTACCATGGCAGGGGCTAAAAAGACTCAACTCATATTTCTTATCTTCCTCATTATAAAATACACGTACTGATTCCTAATTCTGCATTAAAGAAGTTGTTACTTCATTTGTAACATTTATGTATCTCTTTCAAGTGCTTATTGGTGAGGTGTAACAATACAAACTGATACTATACCAACTAAATGTTCGGGACTGGATTCTACAGGTCTTTGCTAGTGCACGTCATCCGTCAGTTTTTTGCAATATCATCTGTGCAACATTTAATCATTCATGGAGCAAGTGTAACCTGTGTGGGTACCTCTGTGCCTACTGCAGGTAGAACTGGGTTCACCAACCAAGGCATAAAGAACTAATTAAAAGATGGCTCTGTTTCCTTGGCATAGCCTCTTCTAAAGACCTCTTAGCACTAAAGGCATTATTTCTATACTGGAAATACGTTGAAATAGTAGAAGATTAGTTCAATCAGTCCAGAGGATATCTCTGCTGAGAAATCACTGACGCGTTAGGAAAATGATTTTTTTCCATCTTCTTTTCTGAACTTTGTCCAGAAGATATGGCAAAGCCCATTAGTCAGAGGTGTTTTTTTAATGTGCTGATAAACTATTCCCTTAGCAGTCTAAAACCATGGAAGTCCACATAATAATTTGGGAATCCACTCCTCTTTCTAACAGATTCAGTGTGCTTTCTTTTATTTTTTTTTCTTTCATTTCCATGGAAGTAAGATTAATACTTCATGAAAATAATCATAATTCTAGTAAAATTTAACAAATAATTATATTAATGGTCTTTATCTGTCTTACGTTATTATCCTTTCAAGCCCTTTGTCTTAAATTCTTTAGTTTGAAATTTAAAATGAAGGGTGAATTATCTATTTCAAAAATTCTATGTTGTAGCTAATTGCTAACATAAAGTCAGCATTATAACTTCTGATCATCTCTGCTGTTCCATGACATCTCTGTATCAGAGACACACTAACCTAATAATTTCCAGAAGAGTCTTATGTAGCACTTCTTGGAAAGACACTACCATACATTGGCAAAGATATGCTATGCATTATTTCAAATTACAGACAGGAGCAATAATTTGTCGGTCTGAACTGAGGGGCAGACTGGGCAGGTCTCATTTCATTAGTAAACAATAACTCACAAAGTGTATCCCTTTGAAATAAGGTAAATATTTCCTAATCCACAGGAACTTGCTTTTCACAACTTGTTACAAATAGTAGAAGGGAAATTATATTTTTCTCTGATGCAAAAACCTACCATGACTGCTCAGTCTTTCAGTGTTCAGATGTGAGGTCATGTATTTAGCTGGTCAAAATCTCTGTTGGTGACTTTAAATAAGACATGCCAATTTGTCCCTGCTGTGGCTCTGTCCTTTAACTTTTCTAAATATAGAAAATGAATTTTAACTATTTCCAAGTGTTCTATTAAGAAACTTCACACCAGAGTCAATTATCCCTGCTGGAATCTGCCTGCTATTGCATTGCTGTTTACAAGCAGAATCAGAGTAGCCACAAAGTGCCTAGAGCAAAAGACCTGTAGCAGCACTGAATAGCCAACAACTAATTAGTTTAATGAAAAACTTACGTTTATTTGTCAAAAAAAATCTGACCAATTTCATCTTTTATACCAACTAAGCTGTAGAAGCTGCAGAGCCTACAGCAAAGATTTAATAAACTACTCACGCATACAGTGAGACTTCCACTTAAAGCACTAATGTTTCATACCTCTCAGTGAAGGACTGAAACAAGGCTTGCTATTTTACCTAACAGCACTGTTTAACTTAATGAATAGTCAAGCTAAATTCATTCTCTGATGCGCATAAAAAATTACCCTAATCTATAGGTCATACATTATTCATGATGATAAGACGATCATGGTGAGGGAAGGACACATTCCTGGTTCCCACTGCGGATACAGAGATGCTGTATGCAGATGTGACATATGAGTATGTTGAGAATAGCGTATTTGCAGGAGATTATAGTGTCTGTGGAAGTCAAACTGTATCTATATTCTCCCTTGTTGACTGCCAGTCATATTTTAAGGAAAGCTATCTCAATTTAAATACAAAACGTTTTCACAAAGCTGTATGCTGAGTTCTCTCTCCCTGTTTGTGTTTCTTGTCTGTCCATTTGTATTATTTAAATCCTAAAGCTGTGCCCAGGACCATGGTCTTATCTGTACCATAAAAATAGTCCCCATTTTCTCTTACTACAAATTATTTGTCACAATACTAAATCTTCCCTTTTCTCAGGATTGCAAATGGTACAGTGTGAAAATTAATCTTGTCCCAAGTCAATTCCCACACCAGAGATGGAAACTCAGAATAATGCTTTGCTTAGAGAGGAAAAGTTATCCAGTCAGTTATCATAAGTTTCATAAGAAGAAACAGAGATTGCATTGAGAGATTTGGGCTAAGAAATCACAGAGGAAGTGTCTTCTTGTCCTGCTCCCTCCACCTAGAGCTCTGGCACTGGTGAGACTGCAGTTCTGGTACCTGGATGGAGCTTTGTTCCAGAAGAGCCTGAAATACTTGATTCGGAGTGTTTCCAGAACAGCTTGTTTCAGACTTGGCTACTATGGAGTATTACCACGTAGTCGTGTGGTGAGGGAGGCTGAGGAAGTTCACAAGGAGAAAGATAGTAGTTTTTATCTTTACTTAATGGTTTGGGTAGGTTGGATTTTAGGTAGGTCACCTGTAGAAGTTTATTTCCTAGGAAACTGCTACTGCTACAGCTATTATTCCATGGACTATTCAAATTGTGTAAAGTATTTAAAAACTGGTCATGAAATGATTATTGCTTAAAAAAAAACAAAGCTGAGATTTTCTGTCATTCCTAACTCACAGAGGTACTGAAGTGTACGAGAAAGAAATTATTAAAATGATGCTACAATTCTTATAAGTAAATTGCTACAGTTGAAACACTATGTTTAAGTAGGGACTGAGCACATAAGTCTCAAAATGGGCATTCAAGACCCAGAAGGCACTAGAGTAGCACAGGTGAGGACTCCCAGCACATGACTTTTCAGTCATCTATATAGTACGTGAAGGTCCAAGATTACCAGCAACCAAACTTCGTTGCGGAAAACTATGCCTACGTTGAGATTTAAAGGCCTACCAGATTCCTGTGAACATTTACACTGTTTTCCACCGAATGAGATGGTACCAGGCAGCACAGCACCGAAGTATCATGCTGTGGATTTTATAGGCCGCCTTCTAGTCATTCAGGAACTCACAGTATTCTCACTGGTACTTGTCAGCCGTTTTGAGTAAAGCAGTCCAACTCTTAAACCTCTTCACAGACTTCTAAAATATTACATGGCAACGATGTTTTTGTCTTGGTTGCTGTAAAACTGTCGGTCATATCAGACTGATTTATCTTACAGTCATTCTACATCTTCCCCAAGACATACACTAACATTGGCTACTGCACCTTATCACATCATACATTTTAGCCCTTCATTGTTATAGTTAAAGCATCTATTTTCCATATTTGCAGATTTAGCTGAATGTGGCTGCAGCAAGTGTTTGCGCAGAAAGGTTGAAAATGAAAAATTTACTTGATGTAAGTTTGGTTTCCTTCCTGTAAGTTTGTGAAAATGGTTCTTAAAAAAGCCCTTTGGAGTACATTTATTGAGGGTGCTACCAGTAAACCTGGTTTGTAGTATTTGCAGTGTATTCTAGTTCACCGTACTGAAAAATTTCAGTGCAATTTTTGCATCACACAACCAATTGGATTCAAGTCATGAGTGAGCATGAGGATTATTGTTTCTTCTAAAATATTTCTAGTACAAACAAAATGGGCTCATGGCCAGTTGTCACCAAATTACCAGAAACAGGGACCAGTGTTAGCAGTCTTGGCAAAGAACCAAAAGCTGAAATGTTAGCACCCTGTCTAGAAACAGTTTTTCCAGCAGAAAGTTGAGGCACATCAGTTAAATAGGTTGATAAAGGATTTCCATCTTCAGATCTAACAGAACAGACTGATGTAATTGACCAAAACTGAATTACACCACAATATAAAACTTGTGGGCAGGGAGAGGAAATATATGCTACCCCCATAAGACCAGCAAAATGTGGAGGGATGAACCAAACTTGTATAGGCAGTAAGGAACAAGAGAGATAATTATAGAAACAAGTACACATCATTCATTTTGAACAGACTGAGCTTGAAGTGCAGCATTTATAACTTCTGAGAACTCTGGAGGAGTCTAGGATGTGATCAGATGATTCAGATAAGCCTCCCTAACTTAAGATTATTATTTCAATTTTTTTTTTAGCAGTAATTTTGTATGAATATGTTTTTTTTTTTACATTTTGTTTACTGGAGGTTATATAATCTACTCACGTATCGCTTTTTACTGCAGTTATGCCTACTTGTTTTAGTGGCAAATGAAGGAAAGCATTTGATAGAAACAAATAGAAAAGGGAGAAATAGGTTCAGATATTTTTCTGCATCATAGGGTGAGCTTGAGTTGATCTACTTTCTTTAAAATTATGTAGCTATATCTAATTGTAAAAGGTGTAACCGTGGAATTATGTGAACCTCAGAAGGTTCTCTTCCTCTCCCCTCCCCTTCACTCCTTTTTCATTTCTTTTGAAACCGTTGTATGCATCTCTGCATGTGAAATCTAAGGCAGTTGGGGCATGATTTTTGCCTGTTGCTATTACTCAGCTCCTGCAGATTTCTGCTATAGCAGGGAGAGCTCCAGAGAAGGAGTTAATGGCCATTACCGAAATGTGATATGACTAGGTCTTTTTTACTGTGACATCTCTTCATTTTTTCTGGCTATGTTTTATCGTATGTAATTGTCTCCTGTTACTATTCTATGTAATTTCTCCTCCCCAGTAAGGTACATTGCTTTTAAAAAAGATTGCTCTAAAATCTCACTATAAGTTAACTAGAAGAGCAAAAAGCTTAACTTTGTTCTCAGTGAGTAAGATTAGAAAAACATGGATGCCCTCCAGCCATCTATTTAAACAACATTAGTTCAAAACCCCCAATCGTATTGCTCGATTAAATTTGAAAAATGAAAAAAATAAAAGTTCATGTTCTGTAATACCCTATGAGGTACTCATAGTCATGGTTTTTCAGAATACTTGGACAACTTTTTCTAAATTTTCTCAGTATGGTGATTTCACCCAGAAGGAAGTAACTTCTGGAATCAATCATCCATGATGTTGTAATCTTCGTGTTACTATCTGTCAGTGTTTAAAAACAAACATGTCAGGTGCTAGAAATATCAGCAGTTTTGCTTGTGGAGTAACCCACCTGAGCATTTTTTTGAGATTTAGAATACCTTTTTTAGATTTTAGAATTTTTTAGAATACCTTTTTTTTTTTTAGAATACCTCTACAGGTGTGAGCTTTAAAGCTCAAGTTAAACTGAATATAAATCCTCATTAGAATTAAATCTATTGCGGATTCTTGTCTTCTGTGTCTCAGAACATGGCAAAGCACTATAATGTGGTGTTCCCAGTGTTGGTTTGGGAGTCAGGAACATTGAATGCTTACCCCAGTTAAAGGACTAGTGTCCTACTTGATATGATAAGCCAAGTTATATTATCTCTGCGTGTAAGTGTAAAGCATTTTTACAGCAGAAATAGGCACATAAATATGCCTTATTATTTGTGTTTGTGAAGACTAAGCATGATGGTAAACCATCTTATTAGGGAAGAAGAAACAGTCACTAACCATGCCATCAGAAATGACATCGCATTTCTGGGAATCAAATTTCCATCACACTTTGGTAAACCAAGTGTGTCAGATAAACCTGAATGGTTAGGGCGCCCATCAAAAATAAATTTAAAACCAGTATAGGTTTATTCTGAGTATATTCTTAATTCTTGCTTCTTTCAGATCATGGAAGTATCATTACTGAAATGTTTATTAGACAGAAGCGTGTCTCGAAGACAAGAGCTGAATGAACTGAAAGTAGTTGCTTGATACATGTGTCTTTAATTAACTCATCACGAAGCTAACTCATTCACAAAATGAGTGTAAGCAAATGGTGGAAATTAAATTGGTTTTTGTGTTCTTTTTTAAACAATGCTTCTGATTTAACTTCATTTTTAATGCATGGTAACCAATAGTAACCCATGTGTTCCCACATAAACCCAACTTATATCATGCAAGACGCTGTTTGCACTCATGCTCATAAAACAGACTGTGCAGGGGTGGATGTGGAATTTAGTTCTGATAACAGGGTAGATGTGTGATACATTAAGAATGTAAGTGGCAAGCTAATGTCTCTATGTCAGCTGAGTAGGAAAATTGTCAACAAGTGTGCCTGAATTTTCCCTATGGAATTGATTAATTTTGATGAAATGGCCTGTGTTGGTTTTGTTGTGGAATTCTGATGGACTTTCCTTGGTGATTGATACTGTCAGGATGGCTTCACGTCAGGGTCTCCTTAATCCTGTTGGGTATATGAACATTCTAGGTTCTGGATGAGGATCGTTAGCACCTCTGCTCGCCCAGGAAGGGTTATTCAATGGGAATGTCACCCTGTGCTTGTACCCGTCTCTGCTGCATTCCATGTCTACTTCTCAAGGCCTCTGCTGTCATACTAGGCTTGTATTTCTCCACACTACATACATAACTATGTAAATAACTCATTTTTCATAGTCATTGCTTATTACTATTGTCTATATAAAACTATGGTTGTACCATACAAAATGTCAGACAAATTAGCCATAGATGCCTAGTCAATTAGAGAAGTTGCTGTGGCAGCTAAATCAAGTAAAACAAAGCTGTGGCCAGGTCAAGAGAAGTTCAGCCCCAGCAGGCCTGACAGGCATCTCTCCTGAGGCCGGGCAAGCCCAGCGCAAAGAATATGGCCTGTCATTAGCAATGGCAACGTCCTATTGCAGGGATACATGCTACAATTCCCAAATGTTCCTTTCAAGGTAAATATTGATGCTAAGCTGCTACAGCTTCCTTTTTTTTTATGCTCCGCTATAATAGAGGTTTTGGAACACAATTTCAAAAAACAATGCTGGGATACGGAAAAAGGTATAAAGCACATACTTCAGATATCTATTCCATAGAAAGATGATCTCACTATTAAGCATATTTAACTTTTTATTCAAGAACTTCAAATCTTTTCATGAAAAATGGTAAATTGTTTTAATGTTGCTAACTAATGTATAATATTATGACTCTGCAACTTTATTTTAATGAGAAGAAACTGTGTATGGGTTCACTCAGTGTCTTATTTCTCTTTTGAAACCGTTTCTATCAGTCTTTCTATCAGTCTCCAATAACTAAAATGTAAGGCACATAACATGCAAATTCTACCTAGCTCTGAAATTTTTGACATTTGAGTGGGCTAGGCATAATGATCACTGCAAAGCCTAGCTTCCCATCCCTTATATTTAAATGTGACTATTAAGGCTAGTCAAAACACCAGGAAAATAGGAGCAATTTCTCTTTCACACACATACAAACATATGTCTCCCAGACTTTTCTTTTTCCTCCAGAAATATTTTGGCGTACCTTTTTTGATTATCTCTCATCAGTGTAGTAGAATTTTATTTTATAAGTTGTCATTGTTCTGATTATGATCAGAGAAGTTTGTCTTTGGAAAAGGAAATAAACTTATTATATCAGTAGATGGTATTCATGGATAGATAGCTCAAAAAGAGGGCAAGCATTAGAGCAATAACCAAATACAAACCAAAGCTAACAGTGGGCTTGATTAATGTGTGGAACTGGCTACAAGGGGCAGAAGTAACAGTGGATGTAGCTATAAACATATTCCAAAAACATTATTTTGAAAAACTGCTTTGGGAACCAAGTTTATAAGGTACAACTATTACCTATTCACTTCTGAAATTCCTGGAGGGAAGAACATAGGTCTAGGAGATGCAGACTCACGCAACTAGAATTTCAAAATATGTTTAGCACTGGAATAATATATAATGCAGAAGATACTACAGAGAGTGATACAAAGTACAGAAAGACATAAAGAAGTGAAAGTGTTTCCTTCAGTTTAAAAGATTACATAAGAGGTACGTGGGGGGTATTTTTTCTCCTGATCTTCACTGCAGCTCCATACTGTGGCTAAGTCAAATGATCTACTAAATGTGCTGCAGAAACTGTTTTGGATGTAAACCAATATGTCCATATATTCAGGCCACAATGTCCAGATTCTCAGCAGGTTTCCTTGGCCCTTTCTCAGAGCCCTGTGGAGCACCCACCAAGGCATGACAGCAATAAGTTTTAAAGGTGAATCGATACAAGACGAAGCGGTGATAAGCAGCTGCCACCATCTGATGTTACTAGGTCATCTTGAACTAGTCCATTCCTAGCTGTGGGGACTCCGTTTAAGAGATGTGAGCACCAGCTGCATGTGATGGAGATTGTACTGTTTGTGAGTACTGAAGCAAGATCCAGGAAGATATTAAGGGCAGCCGCACAAAACATCATGGCAATTAAGAATAAGCTAACTGGGAAAATGCAGGTTGTTAGATTGTTTCAGACCCCTTTTTCTAAGCGTATGGAGAAGGCACCGTGATGCTTCAGAGATTTTTTTGGTCCTTTCTGGATCTTATCCAAACAAATAATCAGGAACTTTTTAAAAACAGGAAGAGTCTTTTCATGACTCAAGCCAGGTGGGACCATCAGGTAAGGATAGAGACCTGAAAACTTAGAAAGAGGGCAAACCCCCAAAATTAATGGAACATGAGCAGAAACTAAGGAAGGGTAAAGATGTTTTACTAATCATAGCATATCTCCCACATAGATAAATTCATGTTCAGTTTCCCTTGCTCCTGCTCCAACAACTTTTTATGAGCTGCAGACTTAAGCAGAAAAACTGGCAGAGTATTGATGAGAAGAAATTCTACTGGATGCCACTGAAGCAAAGATTCTACGTGCAATTTATCCTTCTAAATGCTTGGGGAATTTGGCAAACATAACTCAAAATAATTTGTTAAATAAAGAACAGGTGCTATTCCAAGGCTGACAGTTTTCTAGGAGACATTATCAGTGAAATAATTTAGAAGAGAGAGTGTAACTGGAATACACTTACTGGCAGTGTTGGCATTTTTAGCTTATATCTGTCAGAATTTCCAGGATTGTGCTTTTCATACTTTCAACTGCTCAGTATCCTGATCCTGGTGCAGAAAACAATGTTGGTAAACATTTAAACACAAGTGAAAGTGCTTTCCGGGATGAGGGCTTGAATGTCTAAAACTTTGCAAAATGAACCCCAGTGTAGCTGCCTCAGCCAGTTTTCCAAGGTGTCATTGCAGACATGATGTCTCTATTAAAGACATATATTCTTCACATGCTGTTTGGAATTCTTGCAGGTAAACTGAGAAGTCCCATTTAAAATATGTACTATTTATGATTGGACATAATTTGACTATTAAGCTTCTGGTTTGGTTTTTTTTTTTCATTAAATCCTTTAATTACTATTTTACTGAGGAGCTCACAACATTACATATGCAGGTAACACTTGCAGGTAACACGTTTCTCATTTTTTAGTCTGAATATATGTTACATTGAATTTAATCACCTCTGCTGCTTATCTACTATAGGGATATAAAAAGAGATAGTGCTTTGGGGACCATAACAGAAGAATTGATTTTACAGGTATAGTGTGTTTCCTCTTTTTTTTTTTTTTTTCCTTAACAAATTGCATGATTAAAGCTGCAAACAATTTTCTCTTCTAATACTCTCCAAAAGCCTTGACATACTCAGAACTTTTCCAAAGTTACCATGGGAGCTAAAATTCTTGGTTTCTGGCCAAAGATTAATTTTATTTCAAAGCTTAAAATAAAATCCACTTTTTGAAATCTGTAAGGCTAAAATTATTCCCTTTTAAAATCAAATCCATATAGAATTTGTTTTCACACATATAATATCTAGATGTGTATAGTAATATACTGATATTTAATAATTGTAAATTCTGGAACTCATTATAGAAATAATCCTTATTATGAAGTATACCCAGACTAAAAGTGATTGGATATAAAGTGGTAACAGTGTATTAGGTGGGTTTAAAAGTGGTTAAAAGTGGTTGGATATTAATAGCAAATAATTTGGAATTGCTTAATTTAATTTCTGAGAAATGAACTCTCTCTAGAGGCAGTGGTGGCTTCTCGAGAGGAAAGAAACACTGTCCTCACCTGGGTGAAACAGAGGTCTCTTAGTTTTACAACCTTTTAACATCAAGGAGGCAAAGTTGTGGATCTATATCACAATAACCAGTGGCAGAGTATTTTCATGTTGCTCACCATTGCCTCTTAAATATGGTGTTCAGAGCCTTATTAGTTATGCTGGACTTGGAAGTTAAGAATTTGGCCCTAAAGATCTGTGGTAACTTTAATCTCATGTGCTGCATTAGAGCTTTATTAAAGTTTTAAGTAATTTTAAGTGCACAGTTTAAGTCTTCAAAGCAGCTTAGTGAGGTCTTTTAGCATTCATTTAGAAATCAGGGAAATAAAATGAAAAAAAATATGTGATTAACGGAAGGTTGATTTGTCCTTGCCCCAAAGAGCTTACAAATGTCCAATATGTTTATCCAATACAATGCAGTTTTTGATCCTAGTTAGTTATTTTGGTCTAATAAAACAGCAGCAGTATTTTTTACTGCTGGTAACCTTTCCCTCTTCCAAATCCTTACCTTCCAAGAATATAGTGATTCCTTTACTATGTTACAAAACCAAATTGTAATACTCAAACATATTTGGGTTCGCAGCCCTCACGGGCTGTAGGAGCAAAATGCATTATTTCCGTTATGTATCAGGAAGCCAAAAGGTCTCTTTTCAGTCTTCAAGTTCAGTTACTAAGACAGTTCTTGGCAGCGTAGATAGTATTACATGGATCACAAGTCTCATCTTCTTTTCCAAGCCACCTTATGGCATGACCGCTACTCCAACCAAGTTACTTATTATAGTAAGGGGAGTTACTTTCTCTGCTTCCGTCTCCTTTCACTGTGTAACTGAGAGCTACTACCAGCTTTCTCACTTGTGTTCTTATTTAAGTGTGGCATTTCCCTGGACTCTTAACTTCCAAAACCTACACACATGCTGTCTTCCCTTTATGCCAAAGGTTGCCCTGCATTTGTCATCTTCATTAATTTGATCATAATAACTCATCTTTCTGAATCCCTGCGCTGGATTTCTATTTGAAGCAATAGCAGGCTTCTTGTCACTGTCATAAAAATGCTGTATAATTCCAGCCTCCCGTATCTCCTTCAGTTCTGCCTTCTACTTGCGGTTACTGTACAGCCTTTCTGGGCTCATAGCTAAAGGCCTTACTCTCTGTATTAAGTAACTTTAAGAGCTGTCAGTGGTTCATCTGTAGGTCAAACTGACTGTGATTTTAATTATATATCAATTATTTGGTGGCATTCTTCATTCACTGACATTTGTGTGCTTGTTTGCCTTTGGTGAGGTTATCTATTTGGGTAATGGCTTCACAATTGTTTTGAAAATCTTGGCCATTACCACAGATAAGCATGAGCTAATGATCTGCATATCAAATTATATTATTGATTTATTGATTTTTTGGGGGTCAGGTGATTACTTTTCTGCACAGAGAGGGTGTTTGAATGCCTAAAGTTTAGTAGAAAGTAGAAACTGGAAATATTGTTCAGGATACCAGAAGGGGAAAGATGGTTGCAGGCTCCTTGATGAACTGTTCTCCCTTGTCTGCTGTACACCTGATGGAAGCCTTGTCAGTGTTAATCTACAGTGTAAAATGTTTTGTGCCTTAGTCAGTTTTTGGAGAGGAAAAGCAAAGTGCATCTTATACCACCCTCTCATAGGGCATACTCGAAACGGCCAAGAGATGACTGGTGTC
Source organism: Arenaria interpres (assembly GCA_013399435.1). Lineage (NCBI taxonomy): Eukaryota > Metazoa > Chordata > Aves > Charadriiformes > Scolopacidae > Arenaria > Arenaria interpres. The sequence goes on along the minus strand of VXAK01018912.1, from coordinate 25,833 downwards.
TTTATCTGACCGTTATGAGTATAATTCATTCTGGTTTGGTGACACACTTTCTCCAGCTTTATCAAACATATGCATGGATCGGTAGGTCTCTGAAGTGCATTATCACTTAATAATATATTGAATAATACATTGATTAGTTTAGTAAGGATTTCTAGCATTATCTCATTAATATTAATTGTTCTTAATTGTTCTCTTTCCATTCTTTTTCCTATCTCTTTTTCTCTCTCTTGAAAAATAATCCAAGGGAATTAAATGAAAGTGGAATTCAGTAGATAATCCTCAATCTGTCGCAGCAGGCAGATTTCTGTTTAGATCTGAAGATATCTTACTACAGATTAACAAAAGCTTCATATGACCAGAACATGCCATTTGTGTTATACAATATAACATTGAATCACTATTGAAGGAAAACATTAATTTTCTCATGTCACCCTCTGTTTTCTAGAGAATTCTGTCAGGTTATTTTGGCTATATGTGAGATGCTTTTTAAGATGCATTTCTCATCAATGTATAGAACCTTAGGTATTTTTCTGTAGAACATGGAACATTCAAAAAGCTTAAGATGATGAAAAGATCAGAAAAAAGCTGGCCTTTCATCTCAAGGGTTCACACCAAAGTCCAAGATGACACTCAGTAAAAATACAATTTCATAGATGATTACCTGCATCATTTGGAAAGATCTAATGCAAGTATAAAAAGTATGTCTCTTCTCATTCCGTTCCTTCCAAATGATCATTATTATTCTTCATTTCTTTTAAATAGCTTTTTTTTCCATATATTGATGTTTTATTTCTGGTAATAATCTGTATATGTTGGCTTAGGTTTTGTAAAAATGCTGTTTCTTTAATGTTTTGCTAGCTGTCTGTGAACAGATGAAAGTTCTCTCTTGTAAGAGTAATATTAGTTTCATATACAATGGCCAGATTTCACAGCTAAGCCTACGCATTTTGTTGTACTTCACTGAGTATGTGTGAAAATGTCCTTCCACTACATCTGAAAAAATAGAACTGATCCTGTAAAGAAGAAAATCTGACTTGCACATTAGTGCTTTTCTTCCTTAATTATAATCATTTGCAGAATTGAGATTCTTGTATAAATTACTGAAGTTCTATTACCCGCTATCACTTTGCAGTAATCATAATGTGATTAATAATGATTACTCTGGGTCACATCAGCTGTATATTGTGCCATGTATTTTGCATCTGGCAGATGCCAATAGCAGAAGCAAAGAGCAGAAGATCAGAGCAAGGATAAAACAATGCTTCCCTAGCAAAATCTCTCTACTTCCAGAAACATACAGCTAGAGAGTTCCTGTAACAGAATGTTAGCACGGAGTTTAACGGCCTTTGAAGTTTTTTTCTTTTTGAATCTACATAATCTTCGGGCTCTGCATTATCTCACTGATTAGAAAGAAAACCATTTTCATAAGTTTTCAGGCAGCCAATGAAAATTTCATTTGGTGCTTTGTGCCCTTTATAGAAGAGAAAACAAGTAATGGTTCTGTAATCAATCCTTTCAGTGTTGCTTAGGACATCATTTGAAAAAGCGTTATGCAGCTGAGGTAGTCATTTACATGGGAAGGTGTTTGCTACATTTCTCTTCTGCTTATGCAGTCACTGATGGCTTTCAGCAGCATTAAAGCCTCATTTTTTTGACAGTAGCTGTGTTAAAAGTATTACCCAGTTATATAAATAAGAGGATATCGCCGTGTGTCAGACTGAATACCCAATATTTAGTCTGACAAGACTCGCATATTAATTTCCCATCACAACTCTACAAATACCCCAGAATCACACTAGATGTAATCCTCACTGTTCTCTCAATAGCTTTCTTCAAGCTACCACCTTCGCCCCTCTTTTACCTCAGTTTGTCTCAGCCAGTTGGCAGGTGCTGGAACTTGTGAAAACACGTACCCGCTATCTCCCTCTTCCCACTCTTTTTTTCATATGGATAAAAAAAAAATAGTTTTTTGTACATTTCTCACATTGAAGGAGATAGTTACACATTCTGATATAAATGAATTTCTAACCACTTCATATGACAAGTTTAAAAGCAAGTAATATTATTTTCTTGTTTCCAAAGATAATATTAAATGCTGTTTTCTCCACCTTCTGGCTTAGCGCAAAGCTGAATTTCTTTTTAATTGGAAGAATCAAACAAACAGGTTACTTCTGCACATAACAAATAGAAAATTGGACCCAGTTCAAACATCAGCAAAGCTCCTACTTACTGCACCAGAGCTCTTCTGAGCCAGGAGCTCACCTAAATAAAACACCTGTAAAGACAATGTGCCTCTATAGGTGTACACAAGGTGAATTCAGGCTGTAATGGTATGCTTTTTACTAGCATCATGACAATTCGGGCCATAATCCAGTATCAAAAGGAAACATGCAAAAAATGTTGCATCATCAGAAGTCACTCATCATATTGAGTCTAGAGTACAAAAAAATCTGTGCATTTAGAATGGATGCTTTATGCTGTTCCTCACCCTGGTTTTTGTGCTTTGGATGTATTCACTGGGGGCAATTTTAGTCCCTAATTTCATTAGTGATCAACAAGTTTGGTTTTAGTCTTATTCTGTCAAACAGGCTCTTCCTTACCCAATAATAATTATAGTCACCTGATTATTGTGATAGAATTCTTTTTCTGAAATTTATGGTTCTTTCCTGGTACTTTCTGCAGTCTTTTTATTCATCATATAAAGAATGTATCTTGTTTTAAGTAAACAGCCTCCACCTTTGAGCCCAGAATCATACCTCTACTTCCAGTGAAGTTACCTGGATGTCTATTTCTATCATCAGTTGTCATATCTTTTCTAAAAAGAGATAAATAAACATGTCTTTTTCTCTTTTACTGCCACAAAGTCTGCCTAGTTCTTGTTCAGAGCTTCCATTCACGGAAAACAAGCTCTGTTCTTGAATAGAGATATTCCTTTATGTCCAGAAGGCCAGGACAAGACCTATGTGCCACTTGAGATCAATTTACATTACAGTCTGTGGGCTGAAGTGGAGTGTAAAGTCGAAGCTGATGTTGTATACAGAATAAAAAAGAAGGAATGAAGAAAAAAATTGTCTAGATTTATTGTAAATCAGTTGGCTGGAATGGAGGTTGAGAGCTTTCTGCAAAAAGTAAAAGCATTATGCAGTGTAAGAAACACTTCTTGAAGATTCTTACTGAGTTATAAATTAACTTTGGGTTATTTCCCAGTTCTTACTTATGAAGATGTAGCTACCTGTTAAAAAATTTCCTTCAGCAACAGACTGACTTCATTTGGTCAGGAATTATTGAGAGGATAAAACTAGGTCCATCATGTGAGGAGATCATGAAAACTGCTGGGATTTTCAGCATTAGGTGTAGGATAGGGTGTTGATTTCTTAGGAGAAATAACTGGGAAAATGGACGATCAAACTTTACCATCTGTGTTAAAGGGAATTTATATGGCAATAAATGTCCATTAAAAAGTACTTCACTAGATAGGCTATGAAACATGAAAATTGAAAGAAACCTTCACTTCTAACATCCCTATGTCAATCATTTTTAAAATTTATATATTTTCTAAGCCCAAATTCATATTAAGCAAGCCCCCAGCTAGCATTGTATTTTCACTGCCATTCTCACATAATCTAGCTCTTTTGCTGTATAAGGCTGTGAGTGGGGCTGTGGGTACAGTAGTACAGCCGTACAGACCATACCGATGAAGCAGAGAACCACAATACAGTCTAGTTATCAAATGATCACCCGAACAGAATCTTTGGGTATTTATGGCTGGAGTGGCTGAACATAACAAGGGAAAAGCTAGAGGGTACTGAGCTCACTTCAAATGAGGTAGTGCATCTCTCCACTGCGGGACAGTGCCAGTCAGGGGGATCAGCCTTAACACTGCCTCTGCTTCAGAGCTTACTTGAATGTGTCTCTACGAGGTACTGTACTGATAATGATCAGTACAGATGTATTCTAAGCAGGCATAAGAGCCAAAATAGGAAAAAAAAATCAACCTTCCTATAATCATGTGCATCTATTACTGTTCACCTGTGTCTAGTGCTTTATCTAATCCTTTATTATGCTTTTAATTAACAATTCAGTTATTTATTGGAGAAAGTATATATACTATACTATACATATACTATATATATACTTAAGTATATAGGAATTTAATTGTACTGTGACTGAGGCTTGAAATGAGTTTCCTTTGACCCAACATTTGCTTCAGACTTCCTGAACGACTTTCTAACTTCACTTTCCATATTCATTAGAGTATTTTGGAATACATGAATTTTGGCATGCAGGTTACAGTTAGATGATATAGTCACTAAAGCAGAAGTTAGTTAAAGGGCTTAATCCGCATCTCCAAATCATTATATACTTGCAAGTAGGGAAACAGCATCTGTAATCTTTTTTGCCCCATCAAATTATTAATAATGAGATAATGAGAATTTTACTTAATTGTTCAAATTTACTTTAGGTCAGCGTTTTTAGTAGTCTTTTTATTACGGTAGTAGTTGTTCCAAGTTTGTGTCCCAGCTGATAGCAGTCAGGAATGCAGCAGGGCTCTGCAAAACTCAAAGGCAATCTCACCCTCTTTGCTACCCCTCAGATGTTGAAGTAGAGTGCAGGTCCTGTGTCCATACAGCCTGTGTCCTCCACTGTGCTGAAACAAACACTGTAGTATGTAGGCCAGTCAGCACTAAATATTTAATATCATAGTATGATATACAAAGATGAAGTCATCATTTATCAGGACATAGATTCACATCTTCTGTCATTGCACTTCTTTAAAAGGGACCATTCCTTGTTAGTTGAGAAATTGTCTCTTGCTGAGCAACAACTTAATCCAGTAATGCTCTGAGTGACTTCGGTGGGACCTCTGAATTAATATTGGTGCTATACACTGTGTGAACGCATTGGAAGCTTGTGTATGAATAACTACAGCTCCAGGATTAATACCAAACCGATGTTAGCAACCTTTACAGTAATGCTAAATGACTGTTCAGCTCAGGGATATTCATGCCCCTTTTAATCATTGTTACTATATCACTTATCACCCAGTGCAAGAACCCAACTGACACTGCTGGTGCTTTACAAGAACAAAACAATTTTATTTACTCCCATGTTCAGTCATTTACTAGTAAAAATACATATATTCGCATATGCACCAAAGTATTTTCATACTAAAATGATTATTTCTGCTTTTTTCTGGTCAGTCAGTTTTCAGTTTTAGGTATTTAGCTGCAGCATAGAAACATTGCCAGGACACTACTTGAGCACTAACAAGTGAAAAAGTAAAAGTACGTACTGTCCCAAATTTCACATCTGGACATTACTTTGCACTGTGTTTATGTGATTTTTGCTGACAATTTGTTATAGCTAAGGACTCTGCAAAAAATAGCGCATAAAACCTATATGCAAATGGTGTGAAGAGTATAGCTTCAAATCTATTTGAAACTTTGCTGGTAAGTGAGCTCTATTACATGTAACATATTAATTACCTATTATATGTTCGATAAGTGTAACCAAATAATTAGTTCCAGTTAAACCGCATATTGATGTGTGCAAATATTAAACTATTTCCATTTTTAAAGTGTTTCTAAACCCCAAGATTTTCATGCACAATTTTCAAAAATTTGGATTTTGGTTTGACTCAATTTTTCTGAAACACGGCTTCAGTCAGTATGATGGACTGCACAGTGCTGTTAGAGTAGCCTGAGTGATGAGGTGATGGGGGGCTCTATGCAAGAAGTTGGCAGTACAATTACGCATGTCAAGAAACAAGTTGGAAGAAAGCACTACCTAAAACTTTAGTGCGCACAATTGTAAGGATGTACTCTCTGCATGTAATAAAATACATAAAATTATTGTGAGGGTAAAATACTGCAGTGCTGTAATGTAATTTGTTCTGAATTCATTCAAATCATGGTTTGCTAAAGTCAATGCTAGAATTTTAGCTACTTCCATTAATGCCTGTATGATGCCTTAACTTTCCTCTTCTTTCTCTAATCTTCTAAATATCATGCAACAATAATTTCTCTAGATAGTATTTTTTGTATTAATAGGGGAAAAACTTCCTTTAAATATTGGTAATCAATTTTCGTTAATTCAATTACTTTAATCATATTCTGCAAATACTTAAACTTTTATGTGTATTCTGATTAATGTCAACACTTTTATCCACATACACAACATGGAGCACATACATTAGTGTTCAGTTGCATTGGCCTTTAAGAATTTCAGTGTCCAAGACAAGTGGCTCATAATACAATGATATTCCCCTCTTTCTGAAGCGTTTGATGAGTTTTTAACAAAGAAAAACTTTGATTCTGGCTATAGATAAATGGTATCTAAATTCAACTTTTGTAACTCTGTCTTGGCCCATGAGTTTCCAAAACTCATAGTAAGGTTTCTTCCACAACAGAAGGAGAAAAGTGTCCTGATTATTAGAATTAAAATCATATTTGCTTGTTGAATCATTTAAAATATTTCATAAAGCACTAAGGATAATTTTCCCTTTTGCTTGTAGCTTTTCAATATTGTTTCTCTCTCTCTGTTCTTTAAAACCATGAGGTCAGGAAGCTGTCAGAGGAAACCATCTTGGCTATCAGATGGCTATGAGCAGAAAACAGTCTTTTACTGAGATAAAACTTTAATTTGCATTATGAAGAGTTTCTTTGAAAGCTTATAAAAGAATTTTGGCAAAATTCCTCCCAGGCTATGTTATTCTGAATGATGAGTGAAAAGAAGGAAGTGTGTTAAAATAAATTCTTGGGGTTACTGTAGTGGAAGTTTTATGTCAAAATATTCTGAGACCCTGTGTTTATGAAACCCTGTAAAAGCTCATTTTCCATTGTGTATTCGCATGGTGATCAGAAATGACTGTGTAAGAATCAGAGGTAGCTTACACCTGTCTTACTCCCAATAACAAAGTATTCCTCATGGTAGGCTCACCAAGTTTTATTTCACTTTCTACTCCATTTTCAACCATTTCAAGCTTCTTTTCACAGGAGTTCTTCACAAAGCCCTTTTTACGTGAAGAAAGTTACTGTGAAACCCAGCAACTTTTAATTTCCCTGGCCAATAATTTTGGCCTTTTATTTTGCTTAGAACTAAAATCCTACCACTGCAACTACAAAGTCTGATTTTTCTTAAACAAACAATCAAAAGCAAACAGGAAGAACCCTCTTTTCAGTATAGTAGTGTCCAGGTAAAAGGAAAGGAGAAGAAAGAAGGTAAATTTGAACGAGGAGCCTGTATGAATACAGCCTTAGTAGTAGAAAAGGGAGTGTGCACTAACTTCTCTGATGTCTCAATGACAACGTGGTTTATGCAGCTGTAAGGAACAGTCTGTTACCGCTGAGGAGGCCAGGTACTTTGCAATGCAGTGCTACTTTCTCATCTAACCTGTTAAATGCACAGTCCACTATTTTTTGCAAGAATGTCTGGTTCAGCGTAATGCTTGGCACTGCAGCAATGCTCACTCCCCCCTCCACTTTCTACTCATCCACATATAAACTACTGCTTCCTCTGCTGTTAAGATTTTTACCTCTTTACATGTATACAACGCACATATGTAGCATGCACAGGTTGTCTTCAAACAGTACATGTGTTGGGGGGGGAGGGGGTAAATGCTATCGTAAACATTCATCTCTTATGATCAGTGAAGATTGTTATGTCCTATTGCTTGTTCCATCAGCATGAAAGCACTGGGGTAGCTGGGGGCCGCGGGCAGCGCCCCACTGCCAGCCCAGGGAGGGCTGTGGGGGGATTGCGGCTCTGTCCTTGGACCTACAGCCTCACCCCGGCTCCCTACAGACGGAACGAACAGCCGGCGCTTCGGAGCCCTCAGCCCAGGCACAGCCATGATGTGGCTGCTTAGGTGAAAACAAGCGTGAATGCACTGACATTTTGCCCACAAAACACAGCTGCATTATAACTCCATGCACTGTAGCAAACAATAATTCAGACATAAAAGGCGTTGTTAATATGGCATCAAATTCTATGAAACACCCGGCATGTACCACCATCATACACGCCCGCAGCTTACCCTCCCTGTTCATTTCAGAGCGACAACAATTGTAAGAGAAATAAAACATTAAAAGATCTCAGCTGCTAGGAGGTAGATGGATGTAATGCCACTGTCCAAACCTCCGGCATTCTCACCACAGCTCTGCAAATTTGCAAACAGATTCTTCACCCCCCAGCCCTCCCTCCCT
>VXAK01018912.1:386-17615 GCA_013399435.1 Arenaria interpres | reverse complement strand
TCCCCTTCTTTAATTTTTTTTTTGGTAGTGGTTCTCTCCCCCTCCCTACCAGGTCCCGTCAGTGGGATGATACATTGCGCCCAGCTGCGGGAATTAATATGCAGGGGGACAGAAATTAGATCTGCACAAGTCCTTTGCAGATATAATCAGAAAACGTCAGCTCAGGCAGCAGGCAGCGGCTTCCAAATCTAGGGGAATAATATAATTGGGAGAAATAAAAAAATATACAACAAAACCACGGACAGTCACAGAATAAAAAGTCAGGGAGAGAAGAAACACATACACGCATGCATTTACCGAATCACTCACGCACATGCAACAAAATCTGATAAAGCAATAGACAGAGTAAATAGGGGGAGGTAGGGAGGGTGGGGAAAAAAAAAACAAACCCAAAAAGAAAGAATAAAGCAATGGAGCTTCTGCCTGAATGCAGATTAACTCTGAGGTCAAAGTGGAAATGATGCACTCTGCTGCAGCACAGATTAACACATGCGTGGTGTCAGCCGGGGTGCTTTTTAACCTTTGATTACACATATGCAGGCAGCCTGGGTTTTCATTTTGGAGGCGAGAAGGATTTGGCAGGCATAAAAAGGGAGGCTGGAAGGAAAAGCTTGCCCTATGCTGCTGAGCATCCTCATTTTTCTAAACAGCCTGGAAATCGTGATTGCAAAGGGAAAAAAAAATGAAAGGATGGATGGGGGAGTGGAAAAGGGAGGGATGGTTGTTGCTAAGTAACTCAGGAAATGGGGAAAGCAGCATTGGTGGAGTCAGTATGAATGAGATGATTTAGTGTGTGATAGGATTAGGGGGAATATGCAAGGTTTTTATCTCCCCTCCCCCTAATAAAATCAGGCTATGCAGACACAGGAAATGCTTCCTGGCCAGAGGGGAAACGCTAGGTGGCCATAAAAGCTGGACCTTGCCAAATTTTGGAACCAGAATCCCAAGTTCCATTGTGCAAAAATGCAATTTAGCAGCTACTAGTGAAATTAAAAATTCAGGGAAACTCATTAGTCCCCAAAGTAAGAGCACCTCAGTCAGAAATAGGTGCTTGGACCATGAGCTACAATAACAATTTTTTTATCTCCTCACTTTTTTCTGCCTAAAACCAAAGTAAATATAGACAGCACCAAGCCTCCCCAATACTGTTTATAAGGTGGGAGATTGATGTGCAAACATAATCATCAGAAGCTGGGAGATGTGACCTCACACTGCTTCAGGTAAAAGCTCATCTTTCTAAAACTCAAAGGAGAAATAAAGAAAGAGTACTTATAAAAACACTTAAATAGAAAGTGAAATGCTCCTAATATAATAAAAGCATCAAAATTGCCCTCTGGACTGAGTGCCCTCTGAACCAAATTTGACACTTGGGTCCTGCTCAAACCTGCCAATACCCAGGCCAGTTTGGTAATTCCCAATGTCCAAATGCAGAATGAAATTTATCCGTCAAAAATACATAGTTACAGCAGTTGCTGTCCCGGATTCTCAGAAACATAGACCCAGCCTTCAGCCATCAAGCAAAAATTTTATTTTTTCTTTTTGTTTCCAAACATGATATATTTAACTACAACAATAAGCACTAGGTCAGTGTTATTAGTTGAATTAAATACTTTGGCCCCTGGATAGTTCTGAGATAATTCTGTCACTGTATTTTAACAAACTTTCCAAACAAAGTTATAAACCTGGTTCTTAATAATTCCAAGGGTCCTAATCTTAATTAAGTCACTTCACCAACTTGTGCAATACAACCACTTCAGACACAAAAAGTTATAAAATATTCCAAACACTCTCCCCGTCTCTCTGTCTCTCAGGATACGTATCTGTATGTCTGCATATTCAAATACCAACAACGGCTCATAATGTGTGTTACCTGTGAACATGACACTTCTGTGATTTTATTGCTGTAATATTTCTAATCAGTTATCAGAACATTCCTTTGAAGGTTAACAATGCTGAGTATATTTTGATGACGGAATCAAAATTGTTGATGCCTAAGAATTTGAACTGTGCAAATAAGTATTATCTTAGCTACAGCAACTATGTGTGCTGTAACGTAGGGAATATCAGCTTTACATTGCACTTTGCTGAAATTTGTAGCATAGCAAAATGTCTCACATCCTTCTTGTCCGAAAATAGTTCCTGGACTTCCAACAAAATGGTGAAGCAGTTTTACTCCAGAGGTCCAGCTCATTATTCTTGAGAGAGTTAAGGGGTCTGCAGTAGAAGAAAAACCTGCTTGTTTCAAATTGTAAAAATTTTTTTCCAGGCTTCCCATCACATAAAGGGTATGTCAAAAGGAGTTAGATACTGTAATACTAATCCTTGACTGCTTAGAGTTCATTAAGTAATACACAGCCAATTGATCCTATTATTCCTGTAGGTATTCCATTAGCTGTACCTTCTTTTTGCATTGTTAATTGAATATCAATGAGTTTTGATGGACAAGTGTTCGCTGAAGGTTGTGTAGATTGCTCTGCGTATTAAAACTTGCATCATCACTTTATGATCGATTTTTCATCTCCAATGTATCTAATTTAATTTTCATATGTGTGCAATTGACACCTAGGCACCAGCTTAGGTATTGGGAATTGGGGTCTTTGGTCTCTGATGTAGTCAGTGGACCACAGAAAGGCCATGTCAGGTTTTTCAGTGCTCCTAGATAGTAGATACCAGAGCTAACATCATTTTAGGTATCAAAATACTTGGCCTCAATACGTGAAACTTATCCACCAATAATCAAGAAATAGTGATTTTTTCTGTAAGTAATTTCAAATGCAAAATTATCCTTGCAGTTCTTTTCAACCTTGGCCTGAAGGAAGAAAAGGCAAACCCAGGTTTTATGCTTAATGCATTTCAGTGTTATAATCTCTGGTTACGATGAGAGCCTTTGCTGGGGAAAAAATTGTTTACCTGTAGCATATATAACAGCTACAGAAAACAAAGATCTAATAGGCTGTTTTCTATTTGAACACGTTGTCTTTGAAGCACCAAGTTCTGCTTTTTGTGCCCACAAGCTTGGATCAGACAGTGACGTTTTAGAATTCCATCATATTGTATTATCACAGAGGACCAAATTTACATGAGGACACTGCCTAGTGTGAAGTGTTTTCCTGACACCTTTTGTGTAATAAATCAATCCCACGTGGTAATTTGTCCCTGAGCACAAATGTGATATCTTCACAACAAATGACTTAAAAGTATTTATGGAAAAAATGTCTTCTGAAGGATAATTAAACACAGAAGTGATTGTTCCAGAAACATGCATTCTATGTTAGACCCCACTAATATTCACAAGAGTACCTTACTGCGCTGTGGCAGATGGCTTGTCCATCTACAAAGACCTTCTCAGCTCCCATTGATTTCCCAAGGTGTCTGTATCTTTAAGCCCAAAGAAAACATGGCTTTTCCTTACTCTAAAATTATTTTTTCCTGTGTATCAAATTCTAGATCGTACAGTAACAAAGAAGATAAAAGATACATGTGAAAAAGCAAATGCAAAAGTAAGAAGTAAAAGAGAGATAAATTTTAAAAAAGGATACTGTCATATATTGAGAAGTTAGTCACAAAAAAAAAAATATTTTTTTTTATCACATGTTTGTATCAGGAAGTATTTTCTCTTTCAGCTTGCAATTCCTTGAGTTGCTTTAAACAAACAAAAAAAAAAAAAGCCCAAAAAAAGACAATTTCACTGTTTCTCAAAGGGCATCAGATTTGGGTAAGAGGTAACTGGCTTTTATGGGTCATGTTAAGGATGGTTTCTTAAAGGCAAAAGAAGAAAATATCTAAGCAGGTAAATTGTCTAGTGAAGATTTAGGAGTCTATTAATTACATACTAAGTAATGTTTTGGTGATTAGAAAAATATATTAAATATTTCAAATTATTTTTATCCAGAAATAAAATATCCTAGTTATAAAAAAACGCCCCTTGAAATGCATGATTGTTTTTAAAAATAGCTTGTTTAAAGCTATATATAAATATATATTTTATAGTAGTAGTAATAACATTGATAACATTTTGGTTTCCTCCAAGATTCTCCTGGCATATTCTAGCCCTGGGGAAATATAGGAATAATTAGTTCAAGAAGAAAATAACATCCAATATAAAACTTTTCTTAGATGAAATTCTAGAATTTGATACAATCTCTCACTTTTCTCATGGCCTATCTTTTAAAACATTTTCTGCTCATCAAATGGGGTATAAATGCACATTAAAAAATGGAAACTATTAAAAACAAATCTAGCAAAGCTCCTAGAAGAAAGGGATCTCGGGTTTTTGTACATTTATTAGTTTACATATACGTTTGTGGTTGTGTGTGTATTTCCCATTAGCTTATTAGTTTATCTCACTGATGAAGAATATTCTGTATTAGAGTAGGAACTGTCAGGTCTGACTACTTACTGCCAAGTCAAGGGACTGTGGGTGGACATTTGCTTTAGAAGACCTAGACACGTAGTTCTCTTTTAATTCATGTGCACAAAATACAGATATTTTGTGAAGGAGTGATATGGAGGTGGACTGAATAGGAAGTACATTCTTTAGTGCTAGACTAAGAACACAGTTATCAGTACTAAGTAGATGAACTCAAAACTATAGTGCATCATGTATCCAAATACAGATCTATCTATTTTGGCAAATGTAACTTATATCTAATTATTTATTGTTATATAACTAAATATAGTCACTTCTTAATATTAAATCTCACTGATACTTTTCCTTGGTAAATACTGGATGGAGGAGTCAGACAAATTGCATATCATTGTATAGAATATGGATATTCTAGATTGGCAAAGTAGGACTCCAGATAGATTTTATTATTTAACTGAAGAAGTATAATTGAAGCAGTGTTTCAGTGCTATTTATTAGAATTAAGGGGTTTCACTTGAGCTGTCAGAATAAAAGAAAAAATAAGACTAAAAAGGCAAAAATAATAATTCTTTCAAGAAGGTCATCAAGCTGAAGCCAACTTACTTTCATAGAACCATAGAATGGTTAGAGTTGGAAGGGACATTAAAGATCATCTATTACCAACCCCCAACCATGGGCAGGGACACTCCTACTAGACCAGGTTGCTCAAAGCCCCATCCAGCCTGGCCTTAAACACCTCCAGGGATGGGGCATCCACAGCTTCTCAGGGCAACCTGTTCCAGTGTCTCACCACCCTCACAATAAAGAATTTCTTTTTAATATCTAATCTAGATACACCTTCTTCTTAGAGGATTCAACCTACCGCATTTTTGAAAAAGCCCAAATCTTGTCCTGATTCAGAAATTTTTAAAGAACTATTTTAGAGCTTAGCAATAAAAAAAATGGGAAGTCTTTCCTAAAATATGTATACAGTGGTATTTCAAGTTTTTATGCAAAGTGAACATTTTTTCAGAAATATTCTTATTTAAACTGGTTCATCAGATTTCTATTCCAAGCAATAACTTTCTAAGTATTTGACTTACAGGAAAAAATGCTGGTAGTCTGCATGAACCAAAATACAAACCTAAAATACTGTGTTTGTTTATGTGCTTTGATCTTGTGCTAAAACAGTAAAGAAAACAAGTTTTTGGCTAAGAGCTCTCTCGCTGTACTTAGATTTACAAGCTCCTGCCAGCAACAGACTTAACAAATGCTATTTTGTGCTGTAAACATCTAAGATTTCTTTTATCATAAAACTCTTTGAGCAAACTGCATTCCCCATCTCCCTGCCACTGACCCAAGAAAGCTTTCTTATCCTGTAATATAACCTAGAGGACCCAGTTCCATTACACTAAATTCTTATGTGAAGAAATCCCCATATGAAGATACTATCTGAAGAACACGATAATGGGTGTTTTCTGAACAGTTTTATTAATACCGAAGAGAAGTCTCTGCTCTAGAAGAGTTTCAAAAAAGCATGATTTTCAGGAGCCATATATTGATATATATTTATATGTATTTGTCTTTAAGAGGGTTTCCTGTGCACAGTGTTTTGAATGTTTATACTGTATGAAGAGCTTAGGTCAAAACTCTGCTCAAACTATAGCTTTCTCCCCGTACCTTGTGCTGAATCTCTAACTTTACGATTGATGGCTTTTGAAACCAACCCAGGAAGGCAGTCTTTGCTTACTGTAGTCAAGCACCAAACTGAAGGGGAAAGGAGAATGCTGGAGTTGTCCTTCTCTCTCACGTCTCAGAGTAAAGGGTGAGGGACAGCAGACAGGCAATGCTGTTGCCACTTCTGGGATGATGCCAGAATCTTTACATGGAGGAATGAGGGAACCCCTATTCACATAATACAGATTTTCAATGGGACGAGTTTAGTTCAGCTGTTTCAAGTGTGGTTATGATCAGTGGTCATTCGACCCACTTGCGTACTTCTTTTGGAACCTTGCTTTCAGTACCTGCATGGCTTCAGTAAATTTGTAACTGCATATATTCTCTATTTAGCAATGAGAAAGGAAGCGATATAGTGAGCATGGAAGTAGCAGTGAATACCAAAGGGGAGTACACATTAAAGATTTCAGGAAATAATTTTGAACGTGTACTTTTCAAGAATATATGTCTGTTGGAATGCGACCAAAGAGGTATTCTTGAAATCTTCTAAGAAACAGCACATTTGTTGGACCAATGTGCTTGCAAATGTATTTGCATCTCTGTGTACTCACAATGGGCAGGATTAATGTGTTTTGTAAATGTTTGCTAATGTTCTAAAACACAGTGTATGTATAACAGAGAGCTATCAATACTCAATTATTTCATACTGCTAATGGCCAGTTTGCCATTATATTAAAAGCATTCACTATTATTTTATTTTATATTAAGGTATAGGTGAGTGATCAAGTGAGGAAGAGTCCTGCATTTTGTCTTTATTTGTTCAATTCAATCTTTTTTTCCTTTATAGGGCATGATTTTTTATGCTTTTGGAAAATTAAAAATGTAAGAATTTTTCTTACTTATTCTTACCAAAAAAATAGCATTCTTGACTATGCTAAATCTATTCATTTAAACTGTGCACATCTACAATATTATTTTTATTCCCAGATGAAGAATGAAAATTCTCAAAGACCAGGAAAACATGGTTCATTCATTTATTAGTTTCCCCCAATCTATAATGTAACAAGAACAACATCAACACCAGATATTTTGTTTCTGCACAAGAAAAAAGACCTCGGCTATCTTAAGAGTGATTTACTTCTTTCAGAAATAAGTATTTTAACAGTTTTTCTGCAAATTTATATATTTTTCAGAAGAGTAAAATCTGCAGGTTCCTGACAGGAGGCCACAGGAAGCAGCTAGAATGCATGCTTAGAATAAAGCCTAAGCTCAAGTCTCACAAACTTTGCTGAGAATTTAGAGCATGTTTACCTGCTGTCTATAACATCGTAGTTATCTACATCCAGGTCTTACTTCGCACCGGGAAGTGCAGCCTTTTTTTTCATTAATGCAAGAAAAGGCCACTACTTGATAGAAAACAGTTCCATTTCAGAATGTCAGTTTTCACAATTGTAGTCACTGTTGTCTCAGTAAAGTTATTTTTGCCGTTTCTGATTTTCTCTCATACCAGGAAAGTGAGATCTGGAAGTAAAAAGGTGATATTTAGCAATACAAAACCTAACGTTGTCTGTGAGTATTTTAAGACACCGGTCTCCAACGCCTGTATTATAGCAAATATTCAGAGCATGCCTCTCTTCGTATCAGACTCAGCCTCATTGACTTTTTCTGTGGTTGTCATCCCGTTTGTATAGAAAATCTGATTTGATGTATAATGTAGGTTTTGACATTTTGCTTAGTGTTCACTAACACAGAGCAAAAAGCTCTGTATTTTTGTGCCAGATGCGGTATTTCCTTCAGACAGTTTACATAATCTTAAGATCTATTTTGATGTATCATTATTTCCTATGACTGCAATATTCAAAGTCTATTTCCATCAGCAAGGCGGTATCTCGTCCCCAAGTAAATGTGAGGAAAAACTTCCTGCCATTTGTGTAAGAACACAGTTGGGCACAAATATGTGTTTGTGCAGGTTAAGTGGAACAGGAATGCCTACATCAGGAATGGATCCAGAGCACTGAGGTCTGTGCAGCCTGTGATGTGAAAGTCTTACAGACAGCCTTCCCAAGAGAACGTTATGTCCACTCTGAATAATCATTAGAAACGGCTTTTGGTATCTTTGTCCAAAACATTAGGGGAAGTAGTAGGCCATGAAGCAAGTTTTTTCCTGCAGAAGGGAAGCAGGACGTTCTCTCCTTCTAAGAAAGATGAAAAACCAGGAAAAATTTGTGCTACAGTGTTATATTAATTGTGCAAGAGTAAGGATACATGACAGTATAAATAGTTACCAATACAGTATTCAACATCTGTTTTTCATGTCTACATTTGCATTATATGGTTGGCTTGGTTTTTGTTCATGTTTTTCCCTTTATATGATGCTGAAGAAGAAGAAGTGTCATAGTATAACCATGAGTTTCCTGCTCAGGGTAAGCTCTTTTGATCTCTATAAACAAACTTTCAGCATTTTGAAGGAAGACATTCCGTACAGTGGATGCAAATACACGTTGGAAGTGATACCTGATAACAGTCCACATGTGCTCGCAGGCAAGGAGTACACATTTTGAGTCTGGACTTTTGATACCATGTATGATACTCTCATGAGCAAACTAGGGATGCATGATCTAGTTCTGGAAATTTGTTCTCAGTTATTTTCAATGGTTTGCTTTTAAAATGCAGCTGGGTACTGAGTAGGATTCATCAAGTGTTTATTTTGGACGTTTTATTACTAAATATATCAATTAATGATCTGTATGGTAGTATGAATAATATCCTCACTATATTCAGTAAGGATGCCAAGCCAGAACCAGGAGGGGGTTAGGCATGGTAGGGAAGAGGGTTAGACCTTAAAAAAATAGAAGTGGATCTGAAAAAAATACAGTGAATTTCTGAATGGCCAGAAGTCTTGAAAAATGTTTTCAAAGGAAAAGTGAAAAAATGGGGTAAAGGCAGTTTAGTCTGAGAGGAATTATGCCAAGTTTTCAAATATGTACTGGTGGAATGAGGAAGGGAATAGCTGCTATTTCTGGTTTGTAGGATGATAGAGATTTATCACAGTTTCTCAGATTAATTATCTTTGGATAACTTGGAAAAAATTTCCTCTGGTGGGAATCCCAGAGTACTGGAACAGTCTTCTGAGATGAAATATGTATATGGGGTTCCCTCAATGTTCCTATGACTGATAGATAAGCGCTATGTATAAGTTAAAACAATGAGCTGAAATTAAATAGAGAATTGTTCTGTTAAGCTTTTAAACACAAAAGTAAAAAAGTGGTCTCCTGCATATATTTTTATCTGTAAGAACTGATATAAATTAATTAATTTAATAGATTAAAGGACAATGAAAACATTTGATGCCACAAAAATAAAGGTATGCAATTTTCATGATTTAAATGAGAAAAAATAATGAGGAAAACTACACATATTAAAGGTAATGAGAAATCAGGCATACGAGTTAAACAGCAAATGGAGAAAAAGTGATGGGAAATTAGGAGTATGGCTTACAAGATCAAAAGAAAATGAAGGAAAAATAGTTATTTCCAAGGATGTATATAAATTTTATAGCGTCTTTTCATCTCTGTCTCTCAAGTTCTGACATGAAAGTCCACTGCTAAGTAATGACTTTCAGGAAAATATTCCTAAGAAAAACCTGAACCTCATTACTTTTCATGTTATTTGGTCTTGTATTACAACGTACTCAGAACTGTAACTGCATTGAAAATCTCTTCAAATTGCTGGCACTGCAAGAGGCCTATAAGGCTTTTATTCCTCTTTCCTGTTTGTGTGTCTGCTTGTCTTTTTTGTGTGTTTGAAACATTAAAGAGTAGTGTAATTTCCTTATAATGTCCTCTTTTGCACCTATAAATGACATGAGCCGTATAATAACAAAAAACCTGAGATCTGAACCATCCCTTCTCCATTGAAATGTAGGTTGCCTGATAATCTCAGATGTGGACTAAATCCTAGCTTTTACCGATATTAACAGATTCTGTTTCAATGTTTCTCTATGGTTTTAAGTTTTAAAGAACCATAACGCCCCAAAATATAAGCTTCTTAATATATTTTAAACAGTGACTCATCAAGGGAAAATGAAGTGATGTAGGTCTGTATCATCGTATGCCATTTAGTGTGTCAAATGTATACTGAAATAAACATTTCCCCTACTGTGAAGGCTTACACTCACATCTTTGTCCTTAACTGGCTACCACAGTTTATTTTCTCACATGAAATGAGTCTTCAGGAGCTGCTTTGAGGCCATACGGCAACAGGAAGTACAGAAATTGTACAAATTTAGGATTTGACTCTTTTTCAGCACTATAAGGCAGTGGGAACCAGGACTGAGAACACAAAATCTCTCTAAAAACCTGTCATTAAAAAAAGTAACTTATCATCAGGCTGAAACCTGAGGCCTGGGTACATCGTTGGGATGTGCTCAGAGAATCTGACGACAGGCAGGAAGGGACTCCATGAGGTCTCTCATCCCGCCTCCTACTCAAAAGCAGTGTCAGCATTGACTGAATTTAAACCAGACTTTGCCTGGGCAGGTCTAAAAATGCTTCAAGGATAGAAATTTCACAACCTCTCTGGGTAATTCATTTCAATCCTTAATGGTGCTCATAGTGAATTATTTTTAACCCTGCTTTGATTAATGACCTATTTCTCTGGGACTGCCTTCTGGGGGTCCCTCCCGGGGGGTCCTGAGGAGCTGCTCTATATGCAGCCACTTTCATGGCCCTCTGGGGGCTCGCTCAAGTTTATCGATAACTTTCCTGTACTTTTTGCCCCCCAAAAAGGACACAGTGCTTCAGATGTGGTCTTATGAGGCCAGGTGAAGGTGAATGATGACCACCTTACTGTTTGCCTTTGTCACTGCCAGGACACAGTGCTCCCGTTTCTTCCTACTTCCCTGCCAGTGAGTCCCCAGCCCTTACCTTGGTGGGCAATGAGTACAGCCCCTATGCAGTACTTTGTGTCTGTTCTTGTTGGATTTCATGGTATTCCTGCTGGCCCATTCCGTCAGCCTATTGAAGTCTCTCTGGATGGCAGCCCTGCCCTCAAGCACACGGACAGCACACCCCAGTTCGGTGTCAGTGACAAACTTGATGGTGGTGCATCCAGTCTACTGTAGTATAGAATTTTATTAACAACAAACTGCAAAATGTAAAGCTGCTAGCTAAACCAGACTGAGATAAACATAATTAATATTTCTTTTACGTTAAGAAAAGATAATTGTGAAATAACAATCACTGGCAGCTTCCCAGGTGTATATTTTTATTTATTTATTTATGCCTGCTGTGTATGCTAGGTGCTTTTTATACCTTCTTATGGTAAAAAAAACCCCAAACCTGTAAACTGCCTTTATTTTCAAGGGAAGCTAGTCAAGTTTCCCAGTTCTCTTACAGCAAAGGCTTTATTATCAGAGGGGTGGTTAAAACTAATGAGTTCATGTTTCAACACAATCCCATTAGAACTTCAGTAAATTAAACTGCATTTTAGAGCAAAAATAACTGGGAAAAAAAAAAGTAAGTTCTACTAAATTTAAACATACAAACCACTATAATGTCTTGTCAGGTTGGGATACTGATTATTATTAGCAATGGTAATAATTAAACAATTGTGCTATTATTAAAATTGATCATGTGATAGTCATGATTAGGCTGCATTACCTAGTTTGAAATCTGAAGGCCTTGAGATGTGTGTGTTATTATTCCAGGAGCTTGGACTAAGATGAATATTGACATATATATTAATAAAAAATATAGCAAAACAAGAAAAATGGAATTAAACCAACGGCTATAAGGAAGCTTCATTTTGAGTATCCCTGTATTTACTGTTAGATACATAGAACCCAGATAGAAATTTAAATGGGAGAATCTGAAAATTTATCCACTTGAAAATGAAGCGTACTGTCCTCTGGCACAGTAGTGAATCCACTGGTGAATTGACACTGCAAGAAACCATTAGAAGGAGTCTTTCAAGTACTTTTTAATCATTGGTTAAATGTTACACAACTCTTTCTTTAGGAGTTTCAGAAGCTATAAACCAAGATATATTTTCCTGAAACTTTTGATCTTTTTCATTCATCAAATATTGATTTAATTTTTCATACTTTCCCCAAAGAATAAGCCAAGAAACTAAAGGACTGTACACTTTCATCTTTGTCAGATGATGTCAACAACAGTGATGTCAGAGTGAATCCAGGAATAAAGGCTGACCTGCTGCTTTTGTATCTGGATGTTTAGCAGTGGGCGCCTGCACCATTATTTAAACTAGAATTCAAAAGGAAATGAAATGATTGTTTTTTTCAGAGATACTTCTTAAGTAAGTTTTGTATCATTTCAGAGCAATACTGAGGAATAACAGCAGCAACTTTTTATGCCTCTGAGGTAGCATGTTTGCATAACCACCAGCAGAACACTTACTTGTTTATGTATTATTCATGAGGGTCTATGGAACAGATTTTAGGAAAAATACAGAGAGGTGTGGCAAAGATCATGAGTTTAAATTCAAAACTGAAATTTCACAGACCTCGGTGGAGGTATGTGAAATGAAAAATACAGATGTTTGAACTTGTTTTAAAGCTGATTGTCTTACTGGCCCTGAAATAGTTTTTTACACGTGAAATTTCTTTGTTTCCACTGTTGAAATAGATAAGCTCACCCTACCACCCAGAGTCTGGCTTTGAAATACCCAGGCAGGGAAACATCGAGCTTTGAAATACCCAGGCAGGGAAACATCGATGCTTCACGGACAGTTTCTCCCTGAGAAAGAGCACTGCTGTGCCCCTGTGCTGGCAGCTCCCATGCTTCTCTACTAAGGCATCACCAGAGAGGAGAATAAAAAGTGGCATTTCTTGCAGGCAGAGTGCATTGTTGAGATCTAAAGGGTTTAAAGCCACAGGTTACAGTGCATTAATAGATGTACTCTTCGTTTTTATGATTATAGTTTTCCATCTAAATAGAAGACCATTCTTTCAGTTAAATAAACATTGTTCTTTGAGACTACTCTACTCTGTTGCACTTCCTAGGTGTTCATTCCAGGCTGCTGCTGCACAGTAGTAATAGAATATGTGGACAGTTTTTCCAGAGAGGAAAAATACTACTTAACACTGTTTAAAAGAGACAACAGATGGGGAAACTATTTCTCAAAATAATCCTCCCTAATGGACATTGCAGTTACAATCCTGCAGGAAGAAAGAGGGAGGGGGGGGAAATCTCTTTGCAGCATCTGTGAAGGGAAATCCTGGGAAAACAAATAAATTAGGCTCTTTTAAACAGACAAATGCACAAGGACCTGGAGTTATTTATACATAACAACATGTTTGCTTAGTTACTTCCTTCTATTTTGTTTATGGATGGTTTAACTGAGTTTTCAGATGTGTTCTGTCAGATCACGTTCCCAAGCTTTTACGCTGCTTCAAAGTATGGTCAGAAATTTGCTTAAGCAGCTGGGAAATTCTTGGCATCAGGATCCCAAAGGTAACAACCAGCCAAGCTTAGGCCAGTTTTTTTGCCACTTATTCTTGTCTTTCTCAGCAACATAGAAAGCAAAATATTTAAATAGCAAATTCTCCCTTTTTTTGCTTGAAATGCCATCCATATATGCAAACATTTCTCGTCACTTCTTTCCTCCTTTTGGCAGTCAATAAACTATTAATCTGTAAAACTTCACACAGTTCTAGTTCTGTCCCTATTCATTTTTTAGTGTAATTAAATCATATTTTCTGTATTCTAGTTGTTGATCTGGGCAGTGTCTCATATATTCCTTTGTAGTGTCTAGGGGCTAATTATAATACTTGTTCTGCGTCGTAACATTCATTACAGCTGCTCTCTAACGTTTTGGTTCTGTATTTATAAGTAGACAGTTTTCTTTTTTTCACAGCTCTCTTTTTCAAAAGTCTTGCTATTTCCAGAATTTGCATATTCATTGTTTGATTGGGTCTATTAAATTGTATGGAAATAAACATGGATTTTCCCTGTAGCAAAATGTCACAGAATGAGCTCCAGTACTGCTAAAATGAGTTAAACTAGGGGAATGAAACAGAAAAAAAGAAGTGTGCTGGAAATAGGAATAAGAACAGATGGCATAAGTTAGCATTTTTAGATGTTATATTACATAAAATGGTAGGAGGGAAACTAAAAAGGTAAATAGCAACCTTTTTAATAGTAGAAATGTTCTGTTGATACTCTCTTATCCAAGTTCAGCTACAGTAATGAAGTAAATAGCCTTAATAAATGGTAGTTATTCTGTCTGCCTTGTATGGATATGAAAACTGAAAATCATACTGCTAAATAGTACCAATTTCAACGCGAAGCTGGTTAATTAGGTAAATTGGACTTGTAAGGATACCTACAATAATTATGAGTATCTGATCTTTGTGGCTTTTTAAGACTTTTGTGTTTATTTGAAAGAGAATATTTATTATTTAACATGGTCAGATCTGCACGACTCATTTGCAAATTAAATTCACAGCAATATCCATCAGAGACACTCTGCCACAATGTGTCTCCAAAGGAACGAGGAGCATCTCTAGTTTCTGGCTTGAAGCTGTCTACCACACTTCATGCTTGATTTCTCCAATATCTAACTCTTTATTTAGGATCTCAGTTACTACCCAAAATTTTGTAACATCGCCAAGAAACTTCCAGCTGAATTCAGGCAGCATTTCTTATTTTATTGTGTGAAAAGAAAAACAGAATAGACTCACTTGCATATTCTGCACAGTGGAAGGTTATTCAACATAGTGGCTGCAAACAAAGAAAAGCTTTTTGTGTGTGTGTGTCATTATGTAGAATGGAAACTGGACAGATCCTCAGGTGATTGTTAAATTGTCATTGGCATCATATTAAAGCACAGTTATATTAATTATTTTATTACATTAAAACACAGTTATACATATAAGATTAAAGATTGTAGGTCATGTTTAAAATGTAAAGAGTAGTACCAGAGATGCAATGATTCTGAAAGTGGTCTGGGATAGGGCTTAATCATGTATCATGCCTGAGAAAGTTGCAATCCAAAACACTGAAGTGTTTCAAAGTACTTAGCTTTCAGGCAACTGGTTAGGATGTGCTCTTTGGAGGTATGCAATGTAGATTTGAATTTATCTAGGCAGAAGAGGACCTTGAACCTGTAATTGAAATGAATCTTTTAAGTCTGTTTTTTTTAAAGAAAAATGCAAGCCTGCCTGGATTAAAGGAGATATCAGCCATGTCTGAAATTTGTCAAAACACTCTTCATTGCATACGCTCCAAAAACATTTATCAGGCTGATTAGCTAGGATGAGACTGGGAGCAGAACATAAAGTGCAGTACTTCTGATGATGTATAGGAAAACAAGGTACAGAACTGATCAGCATGGTCAAAACAGGTATTGGGGGTAAAAGCAGAATCAGCATCAGGAATCTCTTGCTGACAGCATGTGGGCCCCATCAGGGTCACACAGAAGCTGAATGACTTGTGTTAAGAGTCACACATCAAAACATAGGTATCTACACCTAAAATGAAAGTTCCCTTCAGGTCCTTGAATCCTTTTCTGAGTCTGGACAAATACAGTGAAGATATAAATAAGAACAGAGGATGAAGAAAGAGTAAAATGAAAAAGAATTTATTTTTTTTCAGGATTACCTACCAAAGAATTGAACATTTTTGTGACTCTGTTAAGGCTCAAAACACAATATGAGTTACATCTTAAGACAATAAATTTTAGTATTGAAGTCAGATGTTCTTCGCTAATATATTAGCTAAGCAACTTTTCTTACTTACTCATTTTAGACATGCTATCTCTCTATTCCTGTCTAAAGCAATTTTTAATACAAGCATTAAACACGTTTCACTGAGACATTTAGTTTGGCTACAATACATCTTTCCAATTAGATAAGACCCAAGCAGCTGTTCAGAATATAGCCATAAACCTCTTTATGACTGTGCCTATTTCATAGTGATAATCAGATAGTTTCATTACATTCACAGCTTTAAACAAAGTAATGCTCCCCTACATTATAAATAGCCATTTCCTTTACCTTTTGATGTCTTTGCCATTCAAAGAATATGTCATTTACAATATGCTAGTCAAAATGTCATAGGAATCAAACTTCTTCTGTGAGCTACTATGGTGGGTCATGTTCATCTGTGGAATAGGAATGAATGCATAAATGACTTACTTATGTAATTTTATATTTTGTTTTTGTAATTATGTTTAATATATTCTTACTGTATATTTTCAAATAAGTATTTTCAAATAGATAATGGATAATTACCTTACATAATTTCTTAGTATAACATGACTTTAAAGAGTTCTCTGAATGATGTTCACCATTAACAGATTTAGCTGCGAGAAGAAACTGCCTCTCTACTTTTAGAAGTTTTGTCTATACCATA
The DNA here is from genome assembly GCA_013399435.1 of Arenaria interpres. NCBI lineage: Eukaryota > Metazoa > Chordata > Aves > Charadriiformes > Scolopacidae > Arenaria > Arenaria interpres. The sequence goes on along the minus strand of VXAK01018912.1, from coordinate 1,220 downwards.
AAAATAAAAATAAAAAAATGTTTTCTCTGGATTTGCTTCCATTTATGCCAGGAACATTTGTTTAAAAGCATAGACAAACACTGATGAGAGCATGATTCAGACAAAACATAGACAAAGGGGTTTATGTAGATGAAGTATAGTTCATGGGTTAATTTAATAGATATATTAAGAACTAAAATAAAGTACATTATAAAATAGAGCTGTGTTATACTCAGATCAGAAGACCAGACTGCAGTCAGATCCACACTTCAGCTGAACCTCTAGTGTTCATAAGTTTTAAATGGTAATGGCAGGATTTTTCAGATTTTCAAGCAGTTTTTAGATGTCTTTTACAATCTCCATACTCTTTCTTGCAGTCGTTCTGTTGGCCTACTTGCCTGCTCACTGACAGAATAGTGCTGGTAAATTCAGTTTGAGAGCTAGGCTTTCGCATGCATTCAGTGACTTTCCAGCCTTACTGGATTATATTCCTGCAATAAATTCTAAATTTCTTCCTAATTCTTGCTGTGACTGTTCTGTTGTTTAAAGACCATGCAAGAATCTGTAAAAAATAGTCATCCTGATAAAATCAAGCACACCATTAATTTTGGGGGGATTTATGTTGCAACAGATACATAATAGGGAGAAAGACCTCAGTAGATGAACCTTTAAAAGTACATAACTCACTGCCTAGACTCAACCAAAGGGATTTTTTTTCTCTCTGCGGCTTTTTGGAAAGTTTTCTTTCTATGCTCACCCTCACTTTCTTGGACAATACTGTACTCGTTAGCATTGAAATATCTCATCTTTATCAGTCATGTCTCAGAGTAGATTAAAGGAAGTGATGTTGTTTTT
>VXAK01018909.1:20230-54027 GCA_013399435.1 Arenaria interpres | reverse complement strand
AGACTTGTGCTCCAGACCCCTCACCAGCTCCGTTGCCCTTCTCTGGACACGCTCCAGCCCCTCAATGGCTTTTTTTGTGGTGAGGGGCCCAAAACTGGACACAGCACTCGAGATGGGGCCTCACCAGTGCCTGATACGATGCTGGGGCTCGACCACGCATTTATCGGCCGTGGAGGCCTGTGGCTGTGTCAGTGGGTTGTCCCCTTTGGCAGCAGTGAAATGCAATTTTCTTCAAAAGGTCTTGCATTTCAAGTGTGGGAACAACCCGAACACAGGGACTGACTTGCTCTTTGATGTTACATGGAAGGATATTGTTGATCTCATCAAATGTAAATGGCTGACAAAGAATTGGGTATTTTTTTTTAGCATTTCAGCCTTCTCGGGGAATGCCTGTCCACGTAAAGTTCTTCAGAAAAAAAAAAAGAGAACTGAGTCTAGACATTATTTTTAATTTGTTTTTCCTGCCTGCTTATTGTCAGCCATAACTATTTGTGCTGGTTAGAAGGTCGTATGACTGCCCATCCAGGGATAAACTCGGTGGGGGTAACACTTCTGCAGGTTCCTTGCAGCACCGGAGAACGGTGGTATCGCACCTGAAACAAATTGTTAGCAGAAAACTTAGTTAAAAAATATGAAAAAAGTTAGTTGGGGCTTTAAAAATTATCTGGGTTTGGCATGAAAATTAAAACTGTTGTGTCTGTGCTGTCTCCAGTTATTTCGGTCAAGCGGGTAGTCTCACGGACTCTCCAGAGGGCAACCAGCCATCGGGGTCTGCTCTGCCTGACCGTGAGCCAGCAATGTGTCCTCATGACCAAGAAGACCAACGGTCTCCTAGGGTGCATAAAGAAGAGTGTGGCCAGAAGGTGGAGAGAGGTCATCCTCCCCCTCTGCTCAGCCCTCGGGAGGCCACGTCTGGATTCCTGTGTCCAGTTCTGGGCTCCCAATTCAAAAACGACAGGGAACTGCTGGAGAGGGTACAGCAGGGAGCTATGAAGATGATCAAGGGAATGGAGCATCTCTCTGATGAGGAAAGGCTGAGGCACCTAGGGCTGTTCAACCTGGAGAAAAGAAGGCTGAGAGGGGACCTCATCAATGCTTAGAAATATCAAAAGGATGGGTGTCAAGAGGATGGGGCCAGTCTTTTTTCAGTGGTACCTGGTGACAGGACAAGGGGCAATGGAGACAAGCTGGAACACAGGAAGTTCTGTCTGAAGATGAGGGAAAACTTCTGGGAGGGTGGCAGAGCCCTGGCAGAGGCTGCCCAGAGAGGTGGTGGAGTCTCCTTCTCTGGAGACATTCAAACCCGCCTGGACACGTTCCTGTGGGACCTGCTCTGGGTGACCTTGCTCTGGCAGGGGGTTGGACTGGATGATCTCCAGAGGTCCCTTCCAACCCCATATCATTCTGTGATTCTGTGGTGTTTTGTAAGGCAGAAGCCTAGGAAGGAATTTAGAAGAAAAGAATGTGGGCAAGGGATCAGGAATTACTATCTGAGACACGTTACGACCTGAAAACAAAGCAGCCTAAATAATAACCAGTGAGATGCCCAACACAGTCTTTAAATGACCAGGATGGTGGAAGCCCCCACTACTAATACCGTCCTTCCACCTCTGCTCCCCTCGCCCGACATGCACGTGCACATACCTACGTGTAAATCTCATCTCATTTACAACTGTGGCCTCTGTTGAGAAGGATCCTCCCCCCAAGAAAAAGAGCTCAAGATCTGGTTCTCTGTATTTTTGAAAGAGTACAAGCTCCAAAACAGTGTGTTACAAGAGCAGGTCACTTCGCCCTAGAATAATGTTATGAACTTGATACCCCAGATCCAGAAATGAGACCGCAGTGAAACGAGGTGATGTGTTGTTTATGTGAAAGGATATTTGTACTAGATACCTGATTTATTTTTCTTTTATTTTATAATCAGTCCTAATAGATCGTTATCAAACTAAAGTAAACCTCTTAAATGCTCAATTTGTGCGCGTGTAAATGAAGCTGTGCAGAAAGGCCTGGGGATAGAATGAAGTTTATGAGATTGTAAGTGAGCTCTATTTATAAAAGTGTTTGGAAATGAAACAAAGAGTTGTTCGTGGCTCATTCTACACACACACCATCATCCCTAAGCAGCAGCCCGGGACACCACGCGTTTGGGATTTCCTAGTTCAGAAGGATGAAAACACACGATTCCTGCGTTTCAATCCAAACAGGGCTTCTTCTAGCAAATAGTCTGGTTTTGAAACATACTGGAACAGAACACGCTCTAAGTGTGAAGGAATAGTGGATCGCACAATCAGAGAACACCAGGTTGGAAGGGACCTCACGGATCACCTTTCTGGAGCACAGTCCAGACAAGAGCAAGTGGATCCAGTTCAGTTTGTGTCAAGAAGTGAAATGTTAGTGAGAAATTCCATATTATGTTTTAATTGGGCTGATTTGTGCCCCCCCTTTTTATTTTGTTTTTTGGACAGAACATTTCATGGATATCAGAGATTACTGGGACTATTTTGCAGTCTCCTTCAGATTTCCAGACTGGACTTCGTCGTGAAAAAACACTACAGGTTTATTACTCCACGTGTTCACGTATGTGTATAAGTGTTTGATAGAGAATTGATGTCATAAATTTACTATCTGAAGATCAAAGATTGGGTTTAGAATCCCAGTAGGGGTGCGCTGTGGTCACTGTTTCCCATGTTTTGTGTCTACAGAGTGGATCGTATGGTATTTAAAAGAAAGTAAATGCACTCAATTTTTATCATCAAAACAAACCATTCTGGGTGACAGGGCTGGTTTTCTCATTAGGGTTTGCACCTGTTGGAGAGTTGTGCAGAAATTCCGTCCTGATTCAAACTAGAGAAAAAATTTATGCCACAAATGCAGGTCGTTGGGGTTGGGATCGGGGAGTTAGAACAAAGACGAGTCCTATTTACCCTCAGAAAGTTTACCTCAGCGTAGAAAAAAAAATCCTTTGGCCTCCTATTTAATATTCATAGGTATGTCTTCATTAGTAGGCACGCTCTCCGGAAAGGTCTTTAAAATATATGGATGTATCTATACATGCTCAAACACACCTACGTATATATAAATATGAAGAGCTTGAATCATAGGTCAAAATGGTTAAAAATTGCCTCTCCTTGTCAATGAGCAAAGCACAGGCTACGGGGAGGAAGTTTTAAATTGCATTTATTACAAGGGAATCATCAACAAAATGTTCTTCCGATCATTTTTAAGTTGTAAGTTCGATAGCGCTGTTCAAAGAAGGGCAGATTTAACAGCGAGCGCTCAGCAAAACTCATCGCAGAGGGTTGTCCCCCACCCAGAGTTTGGAGCCTCCCTGGTGAACGCGGGCAGCGCTGGGGCTTTTCCCGCTCCCCTTCCCAAGGTGTCGGGACTTTGCTCCTGGGGTTTCTCTCCCACATCTTCAATAGCAGCCCGGAACCAGGAGGAAACGGGTTTATGGTGAGATCTTGCGGGCAATGGACACAATTTGAAGGTGGCTTCCCAAAGAGAGAGCGCAGCAGCCTGGCTGTGGGCCATGGGGTCTGTGGCTACCCCTGCCTGGTGTCCCCCTGGGTCACCCACCATGCCCCCAAACCTCAAAAGTGCCCTCAAAAGTGCAGGACACTCAAAAGTGCAGGTCCAGGACTGTGGGAGTGGAGGTGGGTCTGGGCTCCACCCCCCTGCAACTGCAGAGGGAAAAATAGGAGCGACGTCCTCACAGCATCTTCCACAGATGATCTAAAATGTGTCCTTCTGCACAAAAAATGCAGACAAACTGAACATGAATCATAGGATGGTTTGGGTTGGAAGGGACCTTAAAGACCATCCAGTTCCAACCCCCTGCCCTGGGCAGGGACACCTCCCACCAGACCAGGTTGCTCCAAGCCCCATCCAGCCTGGCCTTGAACCCCTCCAGCGATGGGGCAGCCACAGCTTCTCTGGGCAACCTCTTCCAGGCTCTCACCACCCTCACAGCAAAGAATTTCCTGAAGCAAGAGACTTGTTGCAGGACAAACAAAGTTTGCCATATATCCTAAAAACTATTTTTATTTTTTTTTCACTTTGGCAAACAAAATTCAGCACTGCAAGTCGAATGCATTGTTTTTTGAAAAAATGAAAACCTTTCCAGCTGGGGTGAAAAATTGCATCTCCTGTCTGAAAAAATGCACTTTCTGGCTTAGAAAGTGTTTTTTTTTCTCTCTCCCTGGCTGGCATGTTCCGCCATGCAAAGAGCTTGAGCTAATATTTAATTGGGTAACTAGAATATTAGTGTTAGAGCAAGAGGGGCTGGTCAAGCATTCCTGCCTCAAGACAACCTCTTAGGCGCTCTGACCAGAAAGGAAATACCGCTGCATGTGGGCAAATGAAAAACGAGATGTTTTATGCGCAATATTATTTATTGTTCTATTTGAAGTTTGGATAACAATTGTAAACCCTGCGTGTGCGTGCATGTGCATGCACTTAAAATAGTTAATGAAATCTGGATACAAATGCCGCTGCCGATCCCCTTCTCTATATATAGTGGACCGAGCCAAAACACAGTCCTCAGGTTTTCCAGACCTGGAGCGAGATCCAAACGTCGTGGCTCGTGCCCACCCCTACTTTGTTTCAAGGAACTCATTCATCAGCGGTGTGGACGTTTCCCTGGACTTTCTTTCAGCTGCCAGAGATTTTTTGGCATTTTACAATAAGACTAATTGCAGCGCATGCGAGCCCCGAGGAATGAAGACGCTTCTCTGCTTTAAAATTAGTAGCTGCGACTGCCAAAGTGACACGCAGAAATATTCCGGAGGGCAGATAGAAAAGCTCGATGGGAGTTTCCAAGGCCACACAACTGAGGGCTGACTTTTTCAACTTAACGAATAAGGTTTTCCAAAATACTTGTCTTCCTATTATTCCTACGGGGCGCTGCAGCGAAGTAGAGCAAGCAATTCTTGGCCGCTTGATTTCCCCTCTGACGAGCTTTCATCTCTCTCTTACTGCACAGCACAAGCCTTTTCTTGCCTGTTTTGAGTATCGGCTCCTCGGCTAATAAAATTTTACAAGTGATTTTTGAAAACAAACAATACTATATTATCCTTTTTTTTTTTTTTTTAACTCATGAAATAAATATTCCATCAAAGAGACTTTTATGTTTCACAGTGGCAGTTCTCAAATGACCGGCGTGGTATCATGTTCAAAACAGGGCACGGTCCATTTTTACAGTAGATTTACTCAATCACAGTTACTAATCGGATTAGTACTGCTTTTATGTCTGACAAATTTTTAAAAGTTGGGGGTCATTAAAGCACTCGCACGTAGAGAGCCTGTGGTGCTGGGCCGTGTTTTCCAAGTTAACCATTTCTGCTTTGAAACAAATCAGCCATATATATTATTTTTTTTTAAATTCTTTTAACACATGTAGAACCTCAGTTGCTCTTTTAGGTTGCGTTTATGCCACCGAGCATTTAAATCCATTGCTCAACTTAGCAAAGCACATGCTTATGCGTGGAGTTGAGAGAGAACATCAATTTAAGAGGTAGGAGAAGCTGAGTGCTTGGGAGGGACTCATGCGTGCTACGATCCAAAAGGAAAACATTTACTTACGGCTATTTTCCTTAACCATATGCAAGAACTAACCCTTACCAGCTGAATCACGGCTTTTGATATTACTCGTTCACAATTGCTGCCCAAAATTCTAATAAAAATATATTAGCTGTCATGAGCTCGCAAGTGATTTCTCTAAGAAGTTAAGAAGAAACTATACATGTACCTCCAAAGGGAGAATTTGGCCCCCAAAACGCTAAGTTTTGCTCAAGAGGCTGGATTTCAGAGGAGCCAGGGAGTTATTCCAGATCTTGTAGAATGTTTGGATGCTGGGTCAGTATCTCCTATTTAAGCTGCTCTCATGAATGGCACAGGAAAACAACTAGACACCTTTAACTCATAAAACTACAAAAGGGTCCAACACCCTCTATCGGACAGTTGACTTAAAGCCCAAGCAGAATGACTCCTGTCTCAAAAAGGAAGCAGACAAAACAGACAAAAAGGGCAGAAAATGAAGCCTGATCCTTCATTTCTACTGGAACTTCCCTCCCGGAGCTGGAGGAGGGAGCCGAGGGCGTGTGGAAACAATTCCAATAGCTGTTGCAGCATTAAAATGGTAGGAGTGGTTCTAACCGGCTCATTGCCGCACAGGCAGAAAAGGCATGTAAAATTGGTAAAAAACACAGCACCAAAAGCACCTAAGAGCATCTGCCTTTTCTCAAAAGTCTGGTTTAGCTTTAAAACACTGTCCCCAAAAGGCTGTCTTGCTAAAACCACCGCAGAGGCCGGTATCTGGGAACGGTTCCACCGGTGCCTCACCTAAACGCTTGCAAACAAAGCAGTTTTCGTACAGCCATTGAAACGCCTCTGTTCGCTCTGGTTTAGTGAGTCTGGAGACTATAAGCAAAGATTAGATTTCTCAATGGATGAAGAAAAATAAGATACTTAATTTTTTATTTTTTTTTTTTTTTAACATGAATCAATTTTGCCAAGAGGATTTCAGCAGAAACAGATGCACGAGAGCACAAAATAACTAAACCAGAAAGTGAATGAAGCCTAGCCTATGTTTGTGCGTGCTCTCTATAAATACTGACTTCAGGAGAAAGCGAAGGGGTTAGCATCAGCCAAGTACGAGTCAGGAAACGATCAAATTAAATTTACACACCGAAGCTTAGACTCCGTCCCCTGGGTACGTGTGTCGCTGTGAGATTTTCGATATTAATATCATATGTCATTTTCCAAACAATAAAGTTCAGTAGCAGACATCTTTTTTAAAAACTTAATTCGCATATATATAAGTACGTATTCAACAGGGTCTTGCTGCCTGTGTCTCAACTCTCTCCTTTGGAAGGGAAAACTGAAATACAGATAAAGCCTAAAAGCTGAGGTCTCCTCTGGAAGACTGCAATGCTCTGTTGATCTGTAGAGTAACCATAGTATATAAATGTAAATCTAGCTTGTTAGCTGTTAACAGAGCTATTAGCTGCTCTGAGGAGGAAATTATTAATGCAATTCTGTCTCCTTTTTGTGGTCAGGGAGCAGTTCCATGTCTTCTCAGTGGAAAGCAGGAGAAAAGTCTTTCCTTTGTTCTACCCAAAATCATTAACTCTTCAAGAGTCTCAGAGCTGAACACCTTCTGATACCTTCAGAGATTGTGCAACTACCACTAATTCCTCAGCACTTCACAAATTAGCACAGAGAAACCTCATTAGTGCAACACACTGACAGAGTTGGGCAACTTTGAAGGAGTAATAATGTTTATTAACATAAGGCTGCTACTGTGAAGACACTGCAAATTACTGTATACAATGTGAATAATATATTAGATATTATAATATCATAATATCCTATGGTAATGGAAGGGTCTTCTAGCAAAATAAAGAGTGAATGAAGTTTTAGCATTTATAAGCAAAGGTGATGGTTGAATTAACAGATAATCCCAATTAGAAAAGAATATTTTCTTCACTTTCTTCTGTGAGCCAAGGTCCTCTTAAACTTCCTGAGTAATCGAAGGAGATCTAGTCAATAGAGTCAATGAATCATGGAATGGTTTGGGTTGGAAGGGACCTTAAAGATCATCAAGTTCCAACCCCCTGCCCTGGGCAGGGACACCTCCCACCAGACCAGGTTGCTCCAAGCCCCATCCAGCCTGGCCTTGAACCCCTCCAGGGATGGGGCAGCCACAGCTCCTCTGGGCAACCTCTTCCAGTGTCTCACCACTCTCACAGGAAAGAATTTCTTCCTGAGATCTCATCTCAATCGCCCCTCTTTCAGTTTAAAACCCTTCCCCCTTGTCCTATCGCTCATCAGGATTCCCTCCCCATCTCTCCTCGAGGCCCTTTAGGGACTGGAAGGGGCTCTAAGGTCTCCCTGGAGCCTTCTCTTCTCCAGACTGAACAACCCTAACTCTCCCAGCCTGTCCTCATAGCAGAGGTGCTCCAGCCCTCTGAGCATCTTTGTGGCCCTAAGCCAAGAGAGAAATTCACCTTATCCTAAGATAAATAAATAAAAGAGGCATTCGCTCTGCTAAAGAGAGATGTCTAGAGTTGTTTGAGATGATCTAGGATACTCAGGACAGAACCAGGGGAGGCTGGGCACAAGACCTACAGAAAATCTTTGCCCTTCAGAAGCAGGAAGCAGTCACCAGGTGAAATATGCTGGGGCATCAAAAAGGTCACTAGACACACATGATTAGGCAACTGCATCCCATCTGTACTGGACAGTCAGTTGAAGAGCTGCCTGTGGAGCTCTACGTGTATGGACTAGGCAGCTAGCGCACACAGGCCTTCATTGCTAAATTTAGGAAGGCACCTAAATCCCACACTGGACCAGCTCCATAGTTCCTAGCTACAAGAATGGATGGCCACGTACTTCCAATTACCTGAGTCACATGGGACACCAAGAGCAGAGCAGAGGATAATCTTACGAGCAGTTGTTTGCCGAACACTGTACAACGATGACCCTCAGAGAAGAAAAACATTAAAATCACTAAATTATGCATTGCATGTCTGTAAATTCTTGGCACGTTACTGGTCACATTGTCCCAGTTTATTTATCCTGCTCAGGCATAAAAACAAACAACCACAAATCCCCAGGTCCGTGACAAGACAACACTAATAGCATCCATCTCTTCCCAGCCACAGATGGGGTGAAAGTATTGCCAGCAAAAGTTCGTGGTAAAGAGGGTGAAACAATTTGGGGGTAAAGAATTACCACGGGAAGGACCCCACTCCTGGTTCATTTGCGAGGCCGTCTGTAACTCAGACCAGCAAGCCCCACAGTAGCACAACATTTTTCCATCAGCAGGTCAGGGGGAAAGGCATATTTCATGCTCGCGTCGCTGACCCAGACCTCTGGCCGAAAGGGAGTGATATTGATGCGCTCTGGAGCGGGTTTATCTGACTCTTAATCAGAAAGCCATTAGCCTGACACAAGGGTCAAAGCAGGGAGCATAAAATGCACTGATATAGGAGGGATTCACGTGATTTCCAGAAAAGGCTTGGAAAAAGAGAGTCTGTGGCACTTCCTCTAATTACTTTTATTGCCGTGTTGGACTTCAAAACAGCAGCTCAGGAAAAGAAACAGGAAGGTAAAGCCTTTATCCCACTGAAATCAACGGGAATTTTATTACTGACCTCAGCAGGACAAAACTTGACTTTTTGCTAAGCTTAAAAGAGTACCTGCTTGGTTTGAGCATATAAATATCACAAGATGGGCAGAGATTTCAGGGAGACCGAGAAATCTCCCTTTGATTTCTTCTGCAAACCAGAGGCTATCAAATCAAAAACAGATCTTTCCTGCTGGATACGCTTCCCTAGTGTCTGTCAGAGCCCCGTCTGCACAAATTGGCTTTAATTGCCCTGACCGGCCTCACCTGAGACCCCCACCACACCTCCTGTCCATGGGGGTCAGGATGCCCATTTAAGTTGAGCCCTGAGTTGTTGACTGGTTTTCCTGGAGAGATAGTGGGGCTGTGTGGTAGGTGGTTTTCTCTTCTATCTCCATCTCCTGGATGGGTATCAGACCTGGGCAGTAGCCTTGTCTTGTCTCCAGTGTTCTTGACTGGAGTCCTTGGCTGGACTTTGGAACCAAATAGTTTCTTTGGCTTGTTAGAGACTGTCATTTGAAGCTGTCATCACCAGCAGGACCCTGTTCAGGTACCGTGGGACTGTGGCTTTGTTTGGGAAGGTCACTGTCTGTGCTGTGGCCACCCTCAGCTCCTCACTTAACCACCCTTGTGGTGCAGCCCTGTTCTTGCTGCTCCCTGGTAATGTCCACCAGACATTAGGAAACAATTTTTCACAGAAAGAGTGGTCGGGCATTGGAATAGGCTGCCCAGGGAGGTGGTTGACTCACCATCCCTGGGTGTGTTTAAGAGTGGTTTAGATGGGGTGTTGGGGGATATGGTGTAGGGGAGAACTTTGTAGAGTAGGGTAGATGGTTGGACTCAATGATCCCAAGGGTCTCTTCCAACCTGGATGATTCTATGATTCTAAGTACTCAGTGGGAGCTGATACCACAGAGAATGGAAGCACCATGCAGGTAAGAAATCTGTCATTCAGGAAGGAAAACACAATAAGGAAAAAAATTTTTGATTCTTTTTTGTCATCTGTCAAATAAGTCTTTCCTTTTGTTTTGGAACAGGTACATCTGTTTTATTTGATGTCTCCCTCTCATACCACAAAAGATAAGCAAATATGCAGTGATTAATTCCTTTTTTTTATGTCAATAGCAAATTTGCAGAACTGCACCATATCACCTTTCGGTTCACTCTAGTCTGAAGAGTTTTGATATAATTTGTTCTTTTCTGTGAAAGTTATGAAATAGCTTTGATCACGCTTGTCTCCCTACTGGTATCTTTTGTAATCATGCTATAATCTTCTTCTGAGATGGGGAAATAAGAACTGCGTGCGGGGAAACAAGGACAGCACATTGTAGAGTGGCAAAATACTGCTGCAAAAACAATCCCTTTCACAAAAGTGTTGAGAAAGAAAAACTTATCTCAGTTTGGAGTTCAAGGCAAGTCTTCTGGCTTAAAGAGAGGCCAGGCCTACAGGTCATCTACCAAGGCAGATGATTTACTCAGTATCACAAGGAATTTTAACCAACTTAAACTGCCATATCTTAAATAATTTTCCCATTCAATCAGTTGATCAACTCTTGACCTGATGGACCAAGTCTTGGGTAAGAGGGGATTGAAATGCTCTTTTGTAATAATCCAGAGATTCCTACATAATCCCAGAATAATTATAATTCTTCAGGTAAATCCAAACCCCTCAGCCTGCGTTTATGAACCTAACCTTCACTGCTCGCTACCATGTGTTGAGTAGGTAGAACTTCTCAGACTGCTTGTTTACCCCACTGAAGTTCTCATTTGGGGCTGCTGAGGCAATTTCACCATGAAATTTAAATGAAAGAAGCTAACAATTCCTTATCCCACACTCTGACATAAGTAACACTGAGGCCACTTGTTCCCTGTGGTAAATTTTCTTTAAAAAATTGTTGTTCAGTTTCCTGCTACTTGACCTGACTCTTTCAGGCTGACAGTGGTTAAACAAAGAGGCTGACTTGATGGGACAGGGTGGGTTGAAAACATGCCGTTACCTTTGTTGTAAACTTTTGTGGATAAAAAGAGAAATTCGATTCCTGGCATTGTCAGCCTCCCACCTTTGCAAGCCAAAGGAAAAAAAAAAAAATCTTTGACAGTCAGAGAGGGAGCAGAGAGTAGAATGGAGTGATACAAAATGTTCCTAAAAAAATTTAGTCTGTACTGTGTAATTATCTTGGTCCCTTTATTACATTCCTTTCTTTAATGATCACTTAGGCGACTAAAACTCCAAAATGGAGAATGTTTTCTTCACAAACTGAGCTTCCGACATTATTATTGTGCAAGGAAATCATCATACCCTGCCCTGATGCCTGTCTGAAAGACTGCAAAGTCCTTTTAATAATTCTGCCAAAAATGAGTTTCTAATGAAAACTGTTTTCCAACTGAAAGTAGTGCCTAGATAAAGACAATCGGCTGCACAATGAATGCTAGAACTGCTGATTAATAGTTTATGCATGAAGTAGATTAGTTGGTAGGCAACAGACCAAGGATGTCAAGGAAGGATTAGGAAAATGAAAAGCAGCCCCCACACTTACAGTTGCTTCTACAGTAAACAGCACTGCCCCTCCCAGCACAGCAACAACCATCTGTTTTCATAATATATATGAATATATATTGCGGTGCTTCTCGTTATTTTTGTTAGTATCCTGTTTGCTCATGTTTGTCACCCTAGAAGGCATCATTGGCAGAGATGCTCTTTTTGCAATGGACTATATTGCCTAGAGTAATTGGGGTAAAACACTTTAAAAAAAAAAAATGCAGATTATACAGATATATATATATATATATATGCACCAGGCTATAGGAACATAGAGTTAAGTTAAAAAAAGGAGAAGTCAGAGACCCAAACCAGCCCATCTGCATGGATCTTGGCAGCAGCCCAGAGAACCTTACTCCCTTTTACACGGTACCACCTCCACACTAAGGTGTCCCAAGGTGCTCCCTAAGTCGGTTGCCACGCTTCACCTCTTCATGCCTCCCTTCGGCAGGATTTGGAGCTGTCCCCACATTCCTGCCTTCACAGTGTGGGCAGTTCTGTAGCTCGTGAGGACACCCACAAGTAACGAAGACGTGACTATTCAACCTTACTCTATAGGAACCAGCAATCTTAAGAAGGGTCATAGAATGGTTTGGGTTGGAAGGGACCTTCAAGATCACTGAGTTCCAACCCCCTGCCACAGGCAGCGACATCTCCCACCAGACCAGGTTGCCCAAAGCCCGATCTCATGGGTGTCCTATGGTATTAGAACAATATTTAGGCCATATTTTTCACAAACAATATAAATGAGGAAGACTATATCAGGGTTCTCCTCTAATACTTAGGTATTGAGAGGCTTATAAAAGCTACAGCTCTTCCTGGCAACTGTGTCCATGTTATGTTTCCCAATTCTCCCTAGAAACTCCAAGTACTGTAGCCTACTCGCAGGTCACAATGCTATCTTAGGGTCTGGGGGCTTTTCACGCTATGCTTCCCTTTTCAGGTTCTCACAGCTCAAGATTCCAAACTACAATTATATTCATCATGTGATAACCTCCGACAATAATGAGATATAGACAGAAATTCCATTTTTACCTCATTTTCACTGGTTATTAAAGATATCCAGCAGAGGCCGTGAAGATGACCAGAGAGCTGGGGCCCCTCTGCTGTGAGGACAGGCTGAGAAAGTTGGGGGGGGTTCAGCCTGGAGCAGAGAAGGCTCCGGGGAGACCTTAGAGCCCCTTCCAGTCCCTCAAGGGGCTCCAGGAGAGATGGGGAGGGACTCTGGATCAGGGAGGGGAGCCATAGAATGGTTAGAGTTGGAAGGGGCTGTCACTGCACTTCCTGAAAAAGAGTCCCTCTTCAGCTTTCCTGTAGGCTGCCTTCAGATAATGGAAGGCTGAGGACAATACAGGATGAGGGGGAATGGTTTTAAACTGAAAGAGGGGAGATTTAGATCAGATTTTTGGAAGAAATTCTTTCCTGTGAGGCACTGGAACAGGTTGCCCAGAGAAGCTGTGGCTGCCCCATCCCTGGAGGGGTTCAAGGCCAGGCTGGATGAGGCTTTGAACAACCTGGTTTGGTGTCCTCATCCATGGCAGGGGAATTTGAAATCTTTAGGGTCCCTTCCAACCCAAACCATTCTATGATTCTATAGGTGTGATTATATTGCGTGATAAGAATTATTTAATTTTTTTCCAAAGACTTTACATTACTGCTTCTCTATAGTTTCAAAAATTCCCCAAATGTGACCCTGTTACAGCTGCAACATACAGCAATGTTGCTGGCTCAGAAGCCACGTTGCCGTCTGAAAACAATTCCTCATCGATTATTGCCAGTATCCCTCCAAGATTATCATAATCAAAATTAGGGTGTTTTAAAGGTTCCTATTTTTGTCTTGCCTGCTGACCTGCAGATGACTTGACGCCACTTCTGTCTGTCCAGGCGTAGTATACTGACTCCTGAGTGTTAGTACGCCGGCTGTTCCCTGACGTTCAGATGACTGAAGACAACCGCTTGTAGCTGGGGGAAATCTGGATGGATATGAAAGAAGGCGGAAGAGCAAACAAAGACCTTTGCATCTGCTCGTGTAAGCCACTAATCCAAACACATTTGCATTTGATTATAGATCAAAGAATGGTCAGCAGCAGTAACTAGCATGTTCCAACGTAGCATGTCTTATCTCAACATACTAACGCCCCAACAGGCTCTAGCTGGCCCTGCTCCCGTGGGGGGCATTGGACCAGATGACCTCCAGAGGTCCCCTTCGTCTTCAAGCATTCTGTGACTGTGACCCAGCTGGACAGAAAGAGAAGTCCTAAGTGAGTAATAAAAATTATGTCAGGGCCACGAGTGCGGCAACGGCATTGGAGGATTGAGAAAGCACATAAAAGCATGAAGGAGCAGGACAAGACCTGGGAAAATGAGGATGAGAGCGCAGAAGCAGTAGAATGCCAGCAATGGAAGATTAACAGGCTGCCTTAGATAGGAAAGATGGGGGGAAAAGGCACTGGAAAAAAGTTCTTGGAAAAGGTGTTATGGGACCTCTGATGTAGAGGGGGGCGGACTCTACAAGATTCCTCGTCTGAAAGGAAAGTGGAGGCTGCACAGCATTCTAACGTGGATGGGACACTGACACACCAAGCAAAAAGATGTGGAAAAGTAGTCCATGTATATACAATAATTAGGTCTGCAGAAGCAAGAGGACCACAAAACACTCATTATCTTCAGATATGCTGCACTTCAAACCCTACTGCATAAGAACATCTCTTCAAGGTGCTTCTTTGGACGCACAGACAGGCTTTCTTCCTGTGCAAGAGCTGGGCTTATGCCCTCTTCCATGGGTACAAGCCATGGGCTAGTGGAAGTTGAGCTGAAAACAGGACTGTTCCGTGCTGGAACAGGGCAGGGACTAACCTGCCTCTGCTTCCTCTCTCCCCCACACCTTGGTCCCATTTAGGTTGTATCCAAAATCCTGTTGCCATTTGGCCTCCCCATGTGTAGACTGCCCCGGCGTCGTGCAAAGGTGCTCATCAGAGACCAGCAGCAGCAGAGCAAACTCCTCAATCACCAGATAGACCTTAATACGAAATGAAGGAATGAGGGACAAGGTATGGGCAAGTATCTTCTGAAAAGCTTTTCTAGTTGCTTGGGATTTCAAGATATACCATGCTAGAAGATGTAAGTTGTCTGTGATGTCTTCTCAAGCCATGCTCCAGCTGCTGGATGACAGGACAATGGTGACTTGCACTTGCTGAGAACCTGCTTCTAGAGCTCAGTAGGCGAGTAGAGTCTTCCAAAATTTATGAAACAAGCCTTTGTTTTGTTTTGTTTTATCATGGTACCATATTGAATCGACCAGTTTATTCCCCCGAGAAACACCCATCAACTTCCTGAGATCAGCTACAGTAAACTGTATCAGCAACCACAGATTCTCTCTAATCTACTGCTGAGAAAACACTTTTTTTTAAAAATAAAAATTCAGAGGGAGGTCTTAAATCATGTTGAATTCTTGGCTTGGTGTTTGGCTGTCTGACACATACATAAGATATCAATGACACAATATTGTTGGGACTTTTGTGAGCAGTGAATAAATCCCTGCTTTGACAGTCATGCATTTGCACGTTTTACTGATAAATGGAAGCGGGAAGCAGAAGACTTTGTATTTCAGTGGGGATTCTGCTGCTTTCTTCCTAAGTGGTTGAGCTGAAAACTCACTCCATCCTTTCTCAAAACACCCAAGAGTAAGTAGCCATTAACCAGCAAACGAGGGGCCACCAGTCTTCCATGTGAGGTTTGGTCACTGCTGAACCTCAGAGGTCCAACCCGCTTTGGTGGGGCAAAAACAATTACTGCCCAGGACCAGGCCTGCAAGTTATTAATTTCTATTCTCCCATCCACAATCCCTCATTAGCAGAAAAAAATAAAAAAATCAAACCCTTGTGTTTTTGTGCGTTGGTTTTCTTTCTGCCTGAGGAAGGCCACACCC
This sequence comes from Arenaria interpres, assembly GCA_013399435.1. NCBI lineage: Eukaryota > Metazoa > Chordata > Aves > Charadriiformes > Scolopacidae > Arenaria > Arenaria interpres. The sequence continues at coordinate 38,433 of VXAK01018909.1, read as the reverse complement.
GGCTTCTTTAATTATGCTTCTAAATACATACAAGTAAACATTATTGCTTTGGCTGAGAGAACATAAGTGAGAGAAGGCTTTTTGGCTTTTCATTTCTTTTTTTTTTTCAAAGGCAGGCATAAATTAGTTGCTGATAGCTACAATTGTTGTTCGAATCTGGTTATAATTATAGGCATTAAATCCCTAATTATAATTTTATATTCATTTTTTTCACACAATAGTCATTCTTGCTTGAAACTGCTTTTCATAAAGTTCCCCGGACTGTTTAACAGAACACAGTAGAAATGGACGCACAACTTGAAAAATAACTTTGCTCATATTATGCTCGTTTAAAAAGCTGTTGATTACAACAACTGTTTGCCAAAGCGCAAGCTCATTAGCTTATGAGACTAGCAGCATTTGCATATAAGAAGCTGTTTATAAGGGGACTTCTTCCATGTGAGGTGGCCTACCCTGTTTCCCCTTGTGTTTATGCAACTGTGCTGTTCAGCTTTGCAGACTTGAAGGTCACGCTCAGGTAAGACGATGATGGTAGAGCCATGGTAGAGAACTCAGGGAGAATCCACAAGGATTAAGTTCCTTCCACTTTCTTCCTCAAGTCAGAAAATGTTACAGGCACCAATCAGCAGTTTGCACCGAAGCAAAACCTGATAGAAGTTGATAAGCGTTTAACTTGAAAATACTTGAGATGGTTGCTTACTACACCAAAGACATTAAGTTTCGGAGGAAGGCTACTTTCTCCAACACGTTGCTCAGAAATGGTCCAAAGGCGTTAATAAAGAGGTCTGAAATGCTAAACGTAAGACATTCTGCAGAAGAAGCAAAAGAGATTCAAAGGATCTCAGAAGACAATGTCTATAGGAGAAAGAAGATGCACTCCCATCATTCAGCTTTTAGCTTTTCAGTGATTCCAGTAGCCAACTCATAGAGACAATCCGAAGAAAGATTCTCACTGACAATGTGCTGAGGTTCTGCTACATGTGGTAGAATTACTGTGCAAAGGCTCACTTACATCACCTAATTTTACTTACCTAAAGTGCATCCTGTCCACGTTCTTTCTGCAGTCAATAGGAATGCAGACCTCTAAAGGAAGATTCACCACATTCTGAATCATAAATCATAGAATGGTTTGGGTTAGGAGGGAACTTAAAGATTATCCAGTTCCAACCCCCTGCCCTGGGCAGGGACACCTCCCACCAGACCAGGTTGCTCCAAGCCCCATCCAGCCTGGCCTTGAACCCCTCCAGGGATGGGGCAGCCACAGCTTCTCTGGGAATTTGTTATATGTTAGCTAATTGGAGGTAAAAGAAAGAAAACTTCCGGTGAAGATGGATCCCAAGGGGTCATCTGCACTTCATTCACATATTGGTTGTATAGACCACGTACTTTGCTCCTCTTCTATTAAAAATCTGTAAAATGAAGTGCTAGGAAGTAGAGAATAGCACGAAGAGGTAGAACAGGAAAATTCTTCAGCTGGGACGAATGACAAATACACGTATTGCCTCAGGTTCAGACAAAATAAGTTGTTTAACCTCTCAAAACTGTGGGCAGAATGTGGGTAATCCTAAAACCAGTCACCTTTGGGCTGTGCGTGTGCTTCACCCCTGTATAATAACAGTGAGAGATCTTCGTTTTGAAACCATCTTTGAGAAGACTCTAGAGTATAAAAAAGAGCTAGTACTTCAATGAATAAATATACAAAGGTTAATGTTTGGGCTTGGGGCTTTTAGAAAGAAATATGTATAGCACAGTAACAAGGAAGAGGTGGAACTCAGTACTCTGAAGGGTTAAAGTGAACTTTAGTCTTCCACCGATCACCCTCTGGTACTGTGTCTTCATAAATTTCCCCCGTTTATGGAGTGTTTTTGATGGCAGGCAATTCTTTGTTGAAAGTTAAGTGCTCTTTTATATGAATAAATAAAGAAGGCTTTGGTTTGAATGAATACATTATTTTGACAAATGTTTATTGGAAACCCAATTATGGCTTCATAAATCAGTGCTATCTGTGGTACATCAGGTGAGCTCACCAATGCCATCAAATGGCACGTTGAATATTAGTAGGATAATTAAAACAATTCTGTTGAATGTTGTCCCTCTTACCCAGGTCTGACAGTAGTCAAAACAGGAAGAAATTGTTTATTATTTTTATTTAACTTATTAAAATACTTCTTGTAAGATGTAATGGGCATACTTAACAGGAAAGAAAAAAAACACATTTGTTTTCAATTTGCAGTTAGATTAAAATGACAAGGTCAGGCACGATGCATGAACTGAGCGGCAGCTGAATTTTAAGAGTAGCGGAGGAACAGAAAGGGTCTGGATGAAGTCTATTGTTTGAACTTTACACCTAGGTGACGTGGGGCTTTGCTTGTTTTGTCTGAAGCAGTCACTGACGATCAGAAGTGTGTTTGGAATCAATTCGTGTCCTTCCTTGTCCTCCCCGCTACAGTGCCGGATGGAGTTAGGATGACCAAATTAATTAGGAGCCATTTTCGTAAGTATGAAAAGTATGAAGGGAATCAAGTGAAAATCTTGAACTCAAAGTCAAGAAGAAAGGGAGGATGTTGAAGCTGAAAATAAATAATTAAAAGCCTACAAAGGACAATCTAACAGGAATTTCCATCTCTTGAGGCCCTCTGGCTGACGACAGCAAAACGGAGACATTTACACTATTTGTGGCTGGAGACCAAAGATCTGTTTCAACTTTATGAGAAGAATCTGCGTGATTTCCTAGTTTCAGGATATGGCCAAACGTATATTCACTAGGACTTACAAGATTAAATCAGGGATTGAAACTTAAGCAATTGGGTTTGGTGTGTAGTCGTATTAGTTTAATACATAAATAGCCACATAGATACCTTTCCTACCTCCTCAGCTTCAGTACAGAGTTCCTCTCAGTGGCACAGCAGAGGGAACAAGGAGACATAAGGAAAGCATCAGAAGGCAGCACAACACTCAGCTTCTCTCCCGTGAAAGAAAATGCCTGTTAATAGTTGGCCAGAGAGATGGCAACAAAATGCTTTTACTTGGAATTCGTCAGTTGACTGAAAGGGGAAAAAAAAAAGAAAAAAAAAAATCACCAAGACAAATTTGGTTTGTTTCACCAGAAACCAACCTTCCTCATGAGCGACTCAGGCTCCAGATTTCTGGCATCTGGCCGCAGAGCAGTCAACCTGGAGGCCCCGAGGCTGAAACTCCCGCTCTGGGGCTTCTCAGAAGCTCATATTTCCCCAGAGATTGGCTTCTCAGATAACTTACAAAGTTTAAGGTCTTCTCCCAATTAACCATTAGACAAAATTTGGTAATTTTCTGCGAGATGGAGATAATATTCTCCATTTTTTCACCCTGTCGTACCTTAGGCCGTTCTCAGGATTTCAGATGAACAAAAAATACAAGTGTGGGAAGCAACACAGGGATGGTCTTCACTATTTAGAATCCTACTTTTTCATAGCAAAATAAGAGTACATTCAGCCTAAAACCAGGCATGCATTTTGCTGCCAAAGGCACCGGCACTAGTAATAAATACTCTGTATACAAAGGAGACAGAACTTAGGGCAATCGTGGTCCATGAAGCAGGACAGAGCCTTTGGCTTTTTCTCTTTTCTAAGCAGCCTTTCCAGGGCAAACAAATCTCTTTTTCCAGAGTGGAGAGAGTGAAGGTTTTGTTTTATAGATTCGTTTTAGAAAAACTATTGCTTAAGTCTCGTGGATTGTGCTTTTTTTATGTCTTAAATTCTGGACCCACATGCTAGCTAGCCCTAAGTGGAAATGAGGGATTTTAGAAGTAAATTCTTCTTACTAAACTGCTTTTTCATGTGTATCCTCAGAAAGGCAGACCATTCAGTCCAAGCTATGCACCTAGAAATTAATTTCCTTCAATAGGATTAAGGAGATGTAAGCGGTCAGCCCGGAGAAGAGAACTATGGAACTGCAACAGGAATGAAACACATTTAGAAACCTCCCTGAGCTCTGCTAAGGTTGGGAGGGTAACAAGAAAAAGGTAGCCTGCAGTCCATGGACTTGACACAAAAGGCATAAGACACAGCTCTTCAGCACCCTAATTATCAACCAAAGCATCAGCCCTTTCCCCAAAGTCTCAGGGCTGTTTGCTGTCAGTCAGTAATACTAACAGATTTGGTTCCTGGCAAAGTTTATCAGTTTTTCTTATCTCTAGTCACTTTTCTCAAACCCTATTTCTTCCCTTTGCCTGTGGCTACTCAAACTGCAAATGTGAATTATCAGGAGGGGAAAGGAGGGGAGAGAAAGAGCCTCAGTTTTCATAATTCAGATTTGAAACCCAGCAGCTCTGAAAGACTTCCCCTTAAATTTTATTTCTATCAGCCTTATTTCCTTTGCTGTTGATTTAGCATTTCAACACAGGACTGAAATGTTGTCTAATTTCACTCTGCCTTTTGCCCAAAAGTCTTGATGGACAAGCTGGTTATTCCGCCATTTCCCAGCCCCTGTGAGTGCAATCCATCAGAACAGTTGCTTCTCTCTTCTCCAGTGACAAAGGCAAAAGAAGCTGCACCACTGCATACCTTCTGTAGCCCCCTATTTCAAAAAATGGCATTTAAAGGTCTCATTTAAGAGCTCAAAGGAGGGGAAAGCTTCAAGGAAGATAGTTCTTCCTTTAACTCCTGTTGCCCTCCCTAAATCACTCAGGCTGCTATTATAATCCAGAATAACAAGCTGGCATCACCCCTAAATATAGAAGGTTGTGTGAAAGATTAGCAGAACAAAAACAACAAAGGAGCTATTAAAACACCTAGAAGGTAAACTGCTTGAAAATATCTCCCCAGATTTCCTTGTGGCAAGACAGTGACTGAGCCATAAATCAAAGCTATTCTTCTTGAGGGGATATTTAGGGAGAAGGCAGTACGGTTTGTCACTATGCTCATCTAAAGAACTGCAGCTCTTACACCAAAGGGGAAAAGTAGACAGAGATAACTGATCACTGCCCTCAATTATTGCAAATACACTCCTCCTTCCTTCCAGCAAGAAAAGAAAAACAAGCCTCATTTTTAACATCAACATAAATGAATAGAATATGGTTTTAATGCTGGCTTTCATTTGGTTAACTTTTAGCTTTTCCATTGCTAAAAACTAAAACAGTGAATTGTGTTGGATGGATAGATTAAATTGCTTCTTTTCCGAGGTAACTTCGAGCAGCACTTAGAGAAATACTCGTGTTCTAAACACTTTGTACTGCATCACAGAAAACAATAGTTATTCAGAGCCAATAACTCTGGTCCATTATGCACTACTCATTGAAGATACACGAGAAACAATGACAGAGAAACAGAGCGTCCAGGAAGTATTTGAAGTCCACACACACATATAAAAAAATAATTCTGGACTGTTCATTGCATTAGGAAATTTTGAAATCTCCCGATTTCCACTCTTTGTCCTGCCTCTCCATCAACTTCGTCTGAACACGCTTGTGGTCTGCAATAAGCACTGGGATGAAAATGCCTATAGTAAACAATAAGAAAAATAATACCTAACACCAGACTAAGAATCGTTAGGATGCTCACAACTGTAAAATGTATGTCCTTGATAATGGAAGGTTTCCAAACCATATATACAAACAAAACACCTAAAGTTACAACCGTGTGAGTAGCATAATAAATAGAAATGCAAACTTTTGTTTTTCTCCCCTTTACGTTAAAAAAGGTAAACATGAGAATGATTCCGACAACAGTTCTGTACAGATATTCCATCTTCTTAGATTTGCAAAATGTCGTGTGTTGTTTCAAAGCCCAGGTGAAGCCACAGATCCAAAGAAGTATCAGCAGAATTACAGAACTTCCAACACTTAACAGAGTGATCAGGGAAATACTGAGTAGCCAAGAAGTGATGGTAAGCAGTTTATAGAAGAGGTACACTAACTTGGGAAGCACACGAAAGTCATCTTTATCAGGCAGAGATTTTCGTAACGATATCTGATAGTCCACCGTTGAAATGGAGATACCACAAAAAGACATAATAATGGCAGCATCTAAACAAAACACAGGGAAAAACGTTAGACCAAAGACAAAGACACTTATTTTACATTATAACTTCTGAATGAAGCCGTGGACAAATTTGTGCTGTCTTAACACGATCTTTATACCAATTTTATATTTCCTCTGCTCCTGAACAAGTTACCTTAATTTTAAGGCTCAGTTTAATTACCTAAATCTAGGCATTTAATGCTGCTGGGTATGCCTATATTATCCTGTGCAGCCTCTGGCCCTTGACGGTCTTGCTTAAGTTATGTGTCATATTTGCCATCTCCATATGCTTAGAAATTCCCAAAGTACTGCAAAAAGCCGATAAAAACTTATGTTTCAGCAACTGGTATTGACTCTGGAGTGCCCACAATGTAGAAATCTGTAACTAAGACTTGACGCTTCACATGGTCGTATTAAAGATGAGATTCATCTGACCATTTTATCCGAGTACCTGTAGACTCCGTGGACTCTGAAGGAACACTAGGCAGCAGGGTAGGTCTCTCCGTTTGGTTAGATAAATTCCAACCCTGAGTAACTCAACGTTTTGCCAATAATGCTGCTATTTTGAGAGCTGGAAATGGCACAGCAGCTGCTGTCTTGCTTCTGAGAGCTGAACCCGTATCTCTTCATCACATTGCATTCTGCAATGCTGAAATAACCCTAGGGGTTTTTTGACTCTCTCCCTCATCTGTATCACCTGGATGACAGTGTAACAGTTCACGGGGCTGCTCTGAATATATTACTGATTTCAAGATTCCCACTCAGTAGTTTTAAAAGAAACTGAAAGCAAAAGCCCACAAAACAAATTGATCTGCAAATGATATACTAATTGTATTCAATAGCTCATTTTCAAGTGATGTATGATTACGTTTCTACTAGATATTATGACTTGTTACAGTGAAATCTTCCTTCTCGTGGATTTAGCAGAACAGACCATCTACTAGATAGAAATTCTAACTAAATGCAGAGTAATTATACAGTGGAGTACATGTTTTCCAAGGCATGTTTAAAATGTTATCCCATCACACGAGTTATCTTTCTAGGTAAGACACTCAACTTGCAAATTAAGGAGAAAGGCAGACTCACACTGACAGATATCATTTTTGCCATGTTCCACGAGGACATAGATTTGGACAAAAAGCTGCGGTGTGGTCTCAAGAAAAGTCTTGAACACCCTGAGCATGTTAATATCAGTCACTACATCAACAGCTCTTTTTTGAATGAAATTCGGAGGGTCTGTTTCTGATGCATCTCTGACGTCATTTTGTTTAAATGCAGCTTGACAGCCGTACTTCAAAGCAAACCAATACCTATTAAAAAAAAAAAGGAGACTTGATTAGACAGCACTTTTTAAAAGCACAACTCATTAACACGACATAGCCTAACAACATTTTTTCCCATTTTGTTCTCCATTCGCGTTTTATCTTTGAACGTAATCCAGCACCTTCTACTAAAATAAAATTCAGTCCAATATCTGTCTGGTACTGGTGATACCAGGTAATCATTCATGACCAGTGATACCAACGCAATATAAAAACTACTAGAATAGAATGAGACTTGCCTGAATAAAGACAACAAGCTTTATTTTGATAGGTTCTTATTTCATTAAAAGTACCGCATTTCTGAAAATTCCCTTTTTTTTTTCTGAAAATAGCCTGGGGAAGAGAAAGCTCCATGGAGACCTTAGTGCCCCTTCCAGTCCCTAAAGGGGCTCCAGGAGAGATGGGGAGGGACTCTTGATCAGGGAGGGGAGCCATAGGACGAGGGGGAAGGGTTTTAAACTGAAAAGGGGAGATTTAGACTACATCCTAGGAAAAAATTCTTTTTTGTGAGGGTGGTGAGACACTGGAACACGTACATTGCCCAGAGAAGCTGTGGCTGCCCCATCCCTGGAGGGGTTCAAGGCCAGGCTGGATGGGGCTTGGAGCAACCTGGTCTGGTGGGAGGTGTCCCTGCCCAGGGCAGGAGGTTGGAACTGGATGATCTTTAAGGTCCCTTCCAACCCAAACTGTTCCATGATTGTATAATTCATGATCACCGCAGCTGCTGCCTGTATCACCTTCTATTCTGACAGCGAAGGTTATTAAATGCCAAAATTGAGTCTTCCTCAGGCTTCCTTGACTGATGCTGCAAACTGCTACACGTCAGTGGACTCCAGAATTCATACGGTGCCCCAGGGAAATGTCCTCTTTTTCCATATTCACTGACTGTGTTATTGTCTTAATGCTGACTGTTACGCTGCAGCCTGTTCTCAATTCTGCCAACATCTGTGTGACCCATTTCAATGGGCCAGGCTGAAAATCATTTTAGTCAGCATAGCTAAGATAGATAGACTTTACCAACTTCATTTTGCTCCTTACAGAGAATAACATCTTATGTGAAATATAATTAGAGGTCTACATTCTTTCCATTAAAATAAACTAAAGCTTTATTAGATATGAAATAGTTTTAATTTCTTTTTTCCTCTATTTTTAATATATATATGTACATAAGTACATACACACATTATTTCCATAATTATTTCTTAGCATTGGCGGTGTGACAACAAAACCAGACTGAGAAAGAAAGGAAGAAAGGAAGAAAGATAGATAATTTGATAAGGTGTGTTCACACCCTATCATTTCAGGCATCCTAAGTTCACTGGCCAAGTTGTATTTACTGGCCGGACCCCTATTTTCCTCTGCAGTGGATGGAGAATATGGGTTCCTGCCCCAAAGGACCTGTTGGAGAAGATCACCTTAAAAAGTATGACCTGACTCCTGACAAAATCTATTTTTATCCATTGACTATATCGATAAACCTGAGAGGCTCATTGTCTAAATTAACCAGATAAATAGCATGACTAAGAGGGAGGACAGGAGGGAGTTGTACATGGATACGCCTCAGAAAACACATATAATAGGAAGTAGATAATAGTCGAAAACAAAAGTACAAGCACAGACGCCAGCTTGCTGTTATCAGCTTATACTTTACAGTACACATTATCACACTGCTAAATTTTGAGGAGTGGCTGAAAGAACTTTGTAATTTATACATATCAACTTGGAAAGACTTTTCAAGCGTAAGAGGCAGCACAGGAGAAAATATCATTTGTGCCAAAAAGAACACGTAACCAAGATGACAACACTGTCAGTGCAAAGGAAAAAAATATGTTTACTAGATAATAAGTAACTCAGAGAAGAGGGGGCTAATTCAGGGAAGGAAGCTTTGAAAATTATAGAAATTCATGGCAAGGTGTATTAAGCATTGGAAAGGGTATGAGTTCAGGCAATTGCAAGAGTTTCACGGATTACCTCAGATGAAGCATAAAAGCATTTTAAGTAGATACAAGTGCTGAATCAAGTTTCCAGCATCTAGAATTCTGGACGATCAGAGCTTGGATCTGCATTCGGAAAGTGTGTGTTGAAAGGTGAGATCTCAGAGATAGGCACCAATCAGCAGGAAATTTTAGGGATAACCTGGGACTGTAAAAAGCCAAAGGTGAAACTAGAATTACAGGCCCAAATAGATTACAGAGAACGGAAGAGAAAGGGGAAGAAGGGAGTGCTTTGGCCAAACATTAAAAGAGCGGCTCCTGCCATTCTACATTGCATTCACTGGCTTAACATTTATCATTAGTTATCAAAAAAAGAGGTCATGGCTTTAATTTCCTTTGGAAGAAAGAAACTCAGAGAGGCAGGTCTGTAAGTCACAAGCACAAAAATGGCTCTCCCAGCCATACTGAAAACCTCTGGGGACAGACGAAAAGGAGAGTGCCACGGTGGACCGTGAGACATCCCCCCTAAAAGGCAGAACCTAGTAGAGTCTCTGTGGCCAGGTTTTGATATGTCTCACATGAACCAACCCACGGCCACGGATCTGGTCTAAAACTTCAGGACTGTAAAGGAAGAGAAGCAGGAAAGTAAAGCTGACAGACGAAAAGAAAAAGAATCTTAAGAGGCAAAATTTAATTGTGACACCTAAAAACTCCATCATTTTCCTTAATCCATGATAACATCAAGTGAATAAAACATGTGTGTGAGGGGAATTTTTACATTGGCTTAAACACATCTTTCATTGTTGTCTGTAGAATATTACAGGAAGTTAAAGGAGGCATTTTAAACAAGTATTTTTAAGTGCCTCCAATAAGGCTATACTCACTCATGTTTCTTGTGTGTTACATACCCAAAATAATTAAAATTCAGGACTTTTCAGTGACATCTTTCACCCCAGTTTTAAAATGGAAATAAAATATGGGCACAAATGATCTCTATAATGAGAATGATAATGATATCATATAGCAAAGCCACCACAGAATGTTAAGCATATGGTATCTTAAACTATTCCTGGACAGGTGCCTTTCAGCAAACAAAGGTTCCTGTCACCTTTAACTCAGTCCGTGCGGGAAGTACTGCTGCAAGTATTCTTACTAACTATTCAACTATTCGTTTCTCTCCTGAATCTTGGTGAGTTTTCTACATATGGTTAGGCTCTCTGGTTCAAAAATTACCTCTTACTTCAGCTGTCTCACCTGCTGAGTGCAATCAAATTAATTCCCCTCTTAACATCACTTCAAAAAGTTACATTTTTCAGTTGCAACAGTATTAATCTGTAAAGCGAGCATTTTTATTAAGCATGCCCTATCAAAAGGCTGATGAATCCAATAGAGTTAGGCTGTGAATGATAAAAATTATTACTTACAGGTAAAATGAAAGATCTACATTCCCATCAAAACCTGACATAATTTACCCCTGGCATAAGTAGACAAAAATCCTTTTGTTTACATGCTAAGGCCAGAAGTGGCCTGGTGCCTGAAGCCATATTAAGCATTTCTTAATAAGCTATCTTAAAGCAATATGATTTCTCATCTTACAATAAATTTTAAAATATGCTTACCTTATAAAAATTCCACAGTGAAAGAAATGAACTAGAAAAATCCATTTCAGCTTCCCAGTATCAGTGCCTTCCCAGTCATTTTCAAACCACTCATAACTGAATATCTGAGTTACTAATGATGAAAGACCCCTAAAACACAGGATCAATATACTCCAAGAATATTGTCCTTGGCAGAAATATTTACTAACTACCCAGAAGTCCACTCCAATATCAACTACATAAATTATAAATCCAACAACTAAAAATATAAAGTTCTGCTTAGTAAATTTCATCATGCATTAGACTGTCACTGTTGTCATTCTCTCTTCACTTCATGTAGGAAAGTCAAAATTAATTTAAATCTACAATGGAGTCTATTTCCTGATGACACCACCTCCCCACAGAAAGGAAAATTGGGTTATGCATTTTTATTACGGCAGAGGGACTTGCATTTTTCTGGATTCTTGATTTAAATATTAAATTAACTACACCGATATGTATCTTTTCTGGAAAAGATAAATGTAATTTGTCTTTTTAATTGACGGGGTCATTCTTCATTCCTTCCTTCCTAAACAGAAGAAGAAAAAAGGAAGGTTAGCAGTAACAATGTTTTCTTTTAAAGTATCACACAGCAATTCATGCGACCGTTTAAACAATCAAGTACAAAATGAGGAATGTACTAAGGTATCTGTGAGCAATCAGCGCAAGAGAAGCTGCGCCTCTGAACCTGCTGAGGTCACCCGCTCTCCCAGCCACAGTGAGTCTCCACTGACGAAGCAGGCATTGAGATAATTCCTAATAGTTGTAAAATACTAAGAAACAAGCTTACCTCTACGAGCTTTTAAAAGCAGGTTATGGAAAAAAAATCATAGAATTGCCTGGGTTGGAAGGGACCTTTCAGATCATCAAGTCCAACCATCAACCCAACACTGACAAAAACCATCACTGAACCATGTCTCTAACCACTATGGCTGCCTGGCTTTCAAAGCCCTCCAGGGATGGTGACCCCACCACTGCCCGGGGAAGCCCCTTCCAATGTGTAATAACCCTTTCCGTGTAAAAATTGTTCCTAATCTCCAATCTGAACCTCCCCTGGTGCAACTTGAGGCCGTTTCCTCTTGTCCCATGGCCTGTTCCTTGGGAGAAGAGACCGACCCCCCCTGGCTACACCCTCCTTTCAGGGAGTTGGAGAGAGCGAGAAGGTCTCCCCTCAGCCTCCTTTTCTCCAGGCTGAACATCCCCAGCTCCCTCAGCCGCTCCTCACAAGACTCATGCTCCAGACCCCTCACCAGCTCCATTGAAAGATTGATTCCTTCCCAGAACTTTCTTAACTTCTGAGCTATTCTCCCTTACTGTGCGCAGCACAAAACACTGAGAAAAGTCCTGTCTCAAGTACCCACCGTTGTATCAGAGAACACATCATTATGTCATTTCCAACTGTGTTACTGCATTTGTGTGCATATATCTAGTGGTTTCACCATTTCTTGCTTGTTTTTCCATGTGCAGCAAGAAAGTGCTGAATGGGATCACAGCTCTCCTGTTAGAGACTTGTAAAGAGCCGGACCTGAACCAGTCTACACCTCTTTGAGAAATGCCTCCCATGCTGTGTGGGTCGTAGCTACACACAGATGACCTAACCACATATTCTACTACAAATAGAATTCATTCACAGTCCAAACTACATTTACATTGCAGAACGTTGCAAGGGCTCTTGTGACCTCTTTGAGTAGAACCATAGAATCACCTGGGTTGGAAGGGACCTCTCAGATCATCCAGTCCAACCATCAACCCAACACTGACAAAACCCATCACTGAACCATGTCTCTAAGCACTATGGCTGCCCGGCTTTTAAATACCTCCAGGGATGGTGACTCCACCACTGCCCTGGGCAGCCTGTTCAAAGGCTTGATAACCTTTTCAGTGTAAAAATTGTTCCTAATCTCCAATCTGAACCTCCCTTGGCAAAACTTGAGGCCATTTCCTCTTGTCCCAACGCCTGTTCCTTGGGAGAAGAGACCAAAACTTGAGAGAAGAGACTGAAACTTGGGAGAAGAGACCGAGTAGTCCTTACACATCTTTGCCCTGTAGATCTGCGCCATTTGCCAGGTGGAAGAGAAAAACTATAAAGCAGCACATTCTTTGTCTCATTCATTTCCACCCCTGCAAAGCTACAGACATTAAAACGACAAAGTCCCTTATGTCGTTTGCATATCTTAGGGAAAAAGCCGCTGGCAGCAATCCCAAAGGATTGGCCAGAGCACTGGGTTTGGGCTGGTGCCACCACCAAACAGCAGCAGGCAATAGTTGGGGAAGAGCTGGGCAGGCGGGGGCAGGCCTCCTCTGGATTTGTGTGACTTTAGGTACGCTGCCACAGGGGAATGAAATGAGACAATTGGTTGATATCCCACGAACAAAGCCTTTGGAAGGTAATGCCTACTCCTTACTTGTGTTGACTGGGGTAGTCTACACTATGACCCAGGTACAAATCCAAACAAACAACAACAAAAAAAAAGAGAACTTAAGCTCTTAATTTCCTAATGAAGACAAGTGGGAACACAACAGGCTAAAAAGGTGCCGGCTGTTTAAACATTATTTTTTTGGATGTAGGCCTTAGCTATCTGTAGCCTCATGTTCTACCTCCTACTTAGGTTTCATGTCCTGGCCCCGAAGAGGTCAGGAAGATCAGGGGATCTTACAGCTGGGATAACTGGAATCCTTCCACTATTCTTTCCTACCCTCTCCAATAAAATATCACTAATCTCTTTCAAATCACTAATGCAATTCACTTCCAATATCGCAGTCAGATCCAGGGAAGTCAATTTCAGTACAAAGTCCAGCATAAACTGAGCTTTATGTCTACAAATGTTTCCTATCTGAAAACGCAGAAACTGAACCAACTTGAGAGTTTATTATTAGGGTTCATTCAAGAAAATTCCAAAGGAAACTGTATTTACTCTATATAAGAACATTACGAGGCCCTGGGCAACCTGCTCTAGTTGGGGATGTCCGTGCTGACTGTGGGGAGGCTGGACTAGATGACCTTTGGAGGTCCCTTCCAGCTGAGACCATTCTATGATTCTATGACATTCTGTGAGTTGATGTACCACCCTTGTCAAGCTGCACCCTTTTTTCTGCGACAAGAACATTAGGCAGGCTTTTTAGAAGGGATTCAAAAAACCCCCCCAAACCCCAAACAGGTTCACTATTTGAATGTTGCAGGAAACACAACAGTAAAAGGTCAGACAGTGACTGAATCCAAACATTTATGGCCGAAGCAGGCAGTATACCAAAGTTCACATTAATGAGTAATACTGTATTAGGCATTTGAGTGGCAAGGAACAGCCTCTAACTTTGTACCTGAAATGAATAAACAGGGTAACTGGATTCCTTTCTTTTTACAACTTCCCTATACTTTTGTATCCGGGTGCCCCACGAAGAAGAATTACCTCATTATCATATCATCCCAAATAAGAAAGGAAGTTTTACAGTCCAGTATTCCTCTGAAACAACAGCACGAAGAGTAGCTGTGAGCCAGGTGATTTCTGACACACGGACTGCCCAATCTGCTGCCGTGCCAGCAGCCTGCAGACCTGGCTGGACATCTTGGTGGGATATGAAGCCAGCAGGTAAGCTGCGATAAATGAGGAGCCACACATCAACAAGCACGTCAGCTTGCTCACTGTCTCATAATTAACTTGAAGAGGGAATCTAGTCTTGGAAGAACCTTGGAATGGCTGGTAAGACACAGGTCTATATTTTCCTCATGTCTAACTAAAAAAAAATCTCTCAGAGACTCACGAATCTGTATTCCTGGATGTCCAATGTCTTAATTTCAAGCCCAAGCATAAATTCCTGCTCACAGGTGCACATGAAACCTCTGTTGAAGATCTCAGCCTTTAATACCCCCTGTATTTTATGCATGATAGCACTCCAAAGAGCACCATGGTCTCATGTACCAGCTAGGGTACAATGAAGTGCCACAGGAGAGAGTGTCTTATATCACTCAGAATTATATTGTCCGTGGTCTTACTAACCGTAGGAGACCTAACACGATGGGAGCAAGAAGAGTAAAGTGTCTGTCAGCCAACATAAACATAAGCCTGCTCTAAAATACTTCTTCGCTAACATACTTTTACAGAATCATTTTCATGACAAGGCAGAAACAATAAAATGTGATTAGCAAGGGCTTCCATTCTCACAATACATTTAAAATGCTATTACAAAATGCAGACTTACCTTAATACTGGCCAGGGACAGAGATATTTCACTTTAAAAAACTGTAGATCTGCATATTCACAGGTTTCCCACCCATACTTTTACAAGACTTGCAATCCAAGTTAAAGGGCTTACTGATATCACAGAAACTGAAACGAAAATCATATGGAAACCACGTGACACAGTTAATGATTTGCTACCTGTCAAGCACTGTCATTCTTCATGGCTATATTAAAAAACTTGTATTCTAAAAATTTGGCTTAGAAGTCCCTGTCTGTATTTAATACTAAGTTTAACATATCATAAAATTCCCTTCATGTACTTATAGGCATTGTTGAGATCCCCCCGAGCATTCTCTTCTCCAGACTGAACAGACCCACCTTTCTCACCTTCTCCCTCTGCAAAATCTTCTTCACATCTTTTTGGTTTAAGGTCTCTTTACTTATCTCTGTACCAGGTAGCAAGCATAAAAACATGATGAAATGGAAAGCAGAATTCTACAAGTACCAAGAAATATATGCGTATCTTACTTAGATAAGTTTTATAAATAGCAGCTAGAATTGTATTAAAATAACGCGAAAACCTGCCAACCAAAAATCCTCTCAACAAGACTTTCACACACCGATGTCCACGAAGATAAATATCTCAAGAAATTTTCTGTGTAGCAGTCACTTGATGATTCTGTCTAATCATCACGGAATTACATGCTTGTATTTAGATCTATGGGGCTATGACACAGCCACAGTGGAAAGGTATTTATCCTCAACATTTACGCTTAAAACCAGGAAGAAAGCAAAGTGCCAGTACTCAAAGGTTTCTTGGGTGCTAAAAATGCAGTTACCTTGTGGGATTTTCAGAAATACCAAACTGCATTTCATGTATCTTGTAGCTGTAGAAAATTAATCCTCCATCAAATATCACATTGTGTATGACCAGAAATCTCAAGTTAGGTTTATTGAAATTCAGCTTCTTTTCTTTTTTTTTTTAAACTGGTAGTCTAACATTCCCCGCTTCAGAATATTTTTCCCCTCAAAATTTTGTCTTAACAACGTAAAACAGTCAGTGAACCAAAAGAACTTGAGGGTCTACACTCATATTTGCTTATACCACGTTAGAGAGCATAACAGCGAGAATTTCACTACGTGCTATGAACTCCTCTATTATAAGAGAAACAACTGACTTTTTAAACCGATGGGATTGTGCAGGAAATTCAGATGATAGTGAAAGAAGGTGCACTTCGTTCTCCAAAGGCACCCATTGCTGCCATCTACAGACGAAACAGATTTACAGCTCCTGCCTAATACTACAAAATGTTTTCTTTTACTACAGGACAGTGACACTAGCAATAAGTATTCCCCAGAGAACAAGTCTAGAGTTCCCCAAACAATTCTTAATTTAGGCAGAAAAATAAGCCTTTCGATGTTAAAAATAACTGGGACCTTACTACTGGACTAGAGGATCTTAAAGGTCCCTTCCAACCTAGACAATTCTATGATTCTATGATTCTGAGCTATCAATGACATGTAAAACTTCAGATATATCATTTCAGAAATCTCAGAAAATCTTTCAGAATATTCCTAGAATGAAGAAACCACTGAAATACACAACTTGCCATTGTTTAGGCAGTACCTTCTTCTAACCACTCAGGGACTGAAAATGAGTTGAACATACCACCAAGGAGGTATATATGTATATGCTACAAAATCAGCATAACAGGTTACCTCGTGATTAGGTAAGTTTGGGTCTAGTCACAGTTTCTTATAAACCAACAGACAGGAAAATAATATGGGAAGAGACAGGAATATTGTGTGTAGGGGTGTCTTGCATATTTGAGCAGCATACCTGCACACAAGAAGGCTTCTTTCCTGCGACTTGAAACATCCTTTCTGTTGTCCATAGTTCATGCTTTGATAAGCTAAAAAATAAAAAACAAATGTAATGGTTCTATATACTTAATAAGTAAAGTTTTCATCTATAGGAGAAAGCAAAGAAATTGGCTTGAAGGCCTAAATACAGAGATGGGCAGTGTCTGTACTGTGACACAGTTGCTGCCTGTGGTTTTTGTAGACAATGGAAATTAACACCTGCAATCAAAGTCCGTGCCCAGGAGCAGATTTTTTAATTGCCTTATAATATAGGCCTGCACAACGTACTGCCCGCAAGCTTCTTGTGTGTCACAAAGCAAACTTTTTTGGCTCAACGGGTGAGCCAGGGGGGAATACCAGTGTCTCACACAGGGCAAGATGCAGACCTCTGTGTGTATCCAACAAGCCTTTTGGAAGCTTGCCTCTCAAGATAACATCTGGGGACTTCTGCCCCTTCAGAAGGCAGTGCGAATCTGTTCCATTTGCCCACACAAATCCTAGGAGCGGCCCCAGATCCCATATAAGGGTCGCAACTCTATTTTCATATAATGAAAAACCATTTCAGCAAAAAATATGCTACCACCAAACGCTGTTTTTTTGTGCTTTGTATTGCTATGGTCACCTTATAAATTTACACTTTTTTGTTACAGGTAATATATAGGATTTTATATAGGTACAACCAGATAATATTTGAAATTCTAATGTTGGTAAAGTTGCCCACGGGAATATTACCTGCTTTATTTTCAGGTTAAATTATCTTTATTCTTCATTCACAGGTCTAATTTCTCTAACAATGCCAGTTGAAAGGCACTTAATCAGAGGGGTCTCAGAGGGGGACACTGCAAAGCCAAACGGGTGAACTGGAGCCACCTTGCAGGCTCCAAAATGCATGCTGTTTGCATGCTGTCCAAGCATTACGGCTTGGTCACAGTAACAATATTTCATAAAATCACAGAACAGCTGAGGTGGGAAGGGACCACTGGAGAACATCTGGTCCCAAATCCCCTGCTCAAGGCAGGGCCACCTAGAGCAGTCTGCCCAGGACTGTGTCCAGGCGTCTTTTGAATATCTTAAAGGACTCCAGAATCTCTCTGGGCAACCTGTGCCAGTGCTTGGTCACCCTCAGGCTGAAAACATGTTTCCTGATGTTCAGAGGGAACCTCCAGTGTTTCAGTGTGTGCCCATTGCCTCAAGTCCTGTCCCTGGGCCCCATGACAGGACCAAAGACAATGGCCCTGTGAGAAAGCTTGACTCCATCCTCTTTACATACTCC
>VXAK01018909.1:608-13080 GCA_013399435.1 Arenaria interpres | reverse complement strand
TGGGAAGTTCCACCTAAACATGAGGAGGAACTTCTCTCCTGTGAGGGTGGCAGAGCCCTGGCAGAGGCTGCCCAGAGAGGTGGTGGAGTCTCCTTCTCTGGAGACATTCAAACCCGCCTGGACACGTTCCTGTGGGACCTGCTCTGGGTGACCCTGCTCTGGCAGGGGGTTGGACTGGATGATCTCCAGAGGTCCCTTCCAACCCCATAGCATCCTGTGATTCTGTTGTAACCATGTTTAGGCTGTATTTGCAATTAGGAAGCCAGTCAGGTATTCCACGTTTTCAGCGATGAGTAGCTGAGTATTGAGATGGTTTGGAACTAACTTTGTTTTTTTAATCCGTGGATCACAAAATGTATGTGCAAATCACAAAATCACAGTTTTAAGTCTTCATGATTCTTGAACCGTTTCTCCCTTCCCCACGCCCGCTTTAGCACTCACGTTGCAGCCTCAGAATTAGAAGTAGGGGAGCATGATTTGTTGTCACAAGCTGGCTGCTGGCTAGGCGTGAGTCGCTGAATTTTGCCTGTCCTTGCCCTTCCTTGTTACGTTTTTAATTTAATGTGGAAATGGCATCTGGCCAAATATTTTCGAGAGTCCATTTATAGCCGACAGCTGAAGAGAATCCTTGGAACCAGAAAAGGGTGGTTTGGTCAGTAGAGGGCTCTCTATCCTCTAATAATAAACAGTGATCCTTGAAAATACAGAAAGAAATGGGACTGGAGTTAGGAACCCGTGCAAGATTTCGTGGGCCAGTTATTTTCTTCAGTTTTATCTTCTGTGCTTTAATTTGCTGTAAAGTGAGAGAATCTCGATTACTTCACTGGGCGTTAAGAGAATAAGAACTTTCTGATCATCTGGCCTGTACAGAGGTGTGAAATAACACGAAGCCGTCTGATGTGAAGTCTGAATTCTTGGAAAGACGGTCGTATTTTGAGAGATCTATTTCACGTGCCCAAAACCATTTTACATTTACGTGATACTGATTTACTTATTGGTGAAGTTAACTGTGTTGCTGTCCCTGAAAAATGATGGATGGGAAAGATCCGCGTCTAGATTTAGTTCCAAGCTTTCTGACGTCATTGTAATGTATGTATATATGTATACACAATGGCTATGGATCAGATGATGTAATGGGTATGAAATATCTTTAATTTTGCAAAACATGGGGTCCATTCCAGGTGCTGACATCGGTCTTGTACGTTAAGTCAATTAAATCACTTAGAAGAGCAGGGACTGGTTTTAAGACTGCCTTGTGATTCCGTGTGCAGGCCTTAATTTTGGGTTCTTTAATGTGACTTCTGTCATTAGAGAATGCACGAGAATGGATCATTACCATTATACTCTCTGCTCTGTGTAGCTTAATGTTTTTTTCTAAATTTAAGCTTTTGTTTTTAAATGGTGACATGTTGAAATACTGTTATATTTGTAATTTATTTTGTAAGGAACAGTAGCTTCACATGAAATACGTCTGAAATCATTAAATATATGTGCACATGACAGTACAGTTTTATACTTACATGTTACATATCTTTATCTCTTCACAAGGTAAGCTTCAGTGTCTATTTAGTAATTCCAAATCTGCTGAAGTGAGTGTATAAGATGATTTACATAAATATTTTGACTACCTGAAGGATGGACTCCTTTGACAACTTTTTATTCCGTAGATATTCAAAACAGGAAAAAGCAGTTGCTATATTTCTACAAGGACATATATATATATGTAATGCTTTTCAATTGCAGACTGTGGTGCAGACATTCGTACTTAATTTTGTCCTATTTATATGAAAAAAAAAAAAAAGAAAAAAACCCCAAACCATATGAATATCTTGCAATTTAACATCAAGGGTACTCTGACAGGGTGATACCTACAGATGCTGCTCCTTTATGACTTCTAAGTCTACCAGAGTTCACGCAAGGTTGATTCAGTTACTTAATTCCAAATTTAAGTAATATCCTTAAGTAATATCCCTCTGGTACCTGTGTTTTGATTTAGGTCACGGCCCAGTAGTACGTGATGCAAATGCTAGAATCCAGAGCTACATTTCTCACCGAAACGCACGTGAACAGCAAATTCTAAGTGTTTTCCAGAAGAATGCTGGAAAATCATATACATCCTCGGAGCTTGTAAAGATAGTCTACCAGGTAATTGCTGATTAAAAGTTTTTAGATCAAACTAAAGAAAATTGAGGTTATGTTCATAAAATTGTATCTTAAAGTTCAAGTATTTGAGTGATGACCATGGTGGCTTTAAACAAGAGGGAAAAAAAAAAAAAAAGAAAATATTTCTGCTTGTTCAGAATTCATATATGACTGTGCATTTAAATTATATTGTTTGAGCACTTCACTGGAGTGGGGCCCAAACGATTCTTACAAACTTCTTGTTTCAATATCTACGTGGTCCTTAAAAACAGTTTCCTAGTATCAAGTAAAAATTAAAGTTGTTTTGTCTTCCTGAAGCTGTTATATTTTTTTAACTTGTATACTCGTCAACAGATACTGATTGTTAAAGGATATTTAAATCCCTGCAAATATTGTCATGGAATAGGAGTGATAGGTATCTGTAGAGAAATGTGTCTTCAAATTTGTCTTCAAAAATGTTCAGCTGCGCTGACAACCCAGTGCAGACCAGGCTCAGAGGGGCACAGTCTTGTTAGTGTTGGCCAAAGTTTGTGTAATACAAACGGAGAATGCAAGAAAAATGAGCAAAGTAAACAAAAAATGTGGTTTTAGGCTACTAGTTTAACTCGTGTAAAATTGACTTATTCATTTCAGTTTGTCATTATATGTAGCTAACTGAATGTTCAACTTAGCAATTGAGAAGAGGAAAATCTATGTTAATAAACCCTGAGTTCCTTATTGACAAAATAATTGGGAGATACTTAAACAAAATGCATATTTATGTTCCCATTAGGAGATCCCTGAAAATTTACTTCTAGCAGCAGAAAGTAATCTCCTAGTCCACTTGAAGAAGTTGGAAAAAGAAGGAAAAGTGTGTAAGTTGTGGATGGGGGGTCATTCATTTTGATTTTCTATATACTGTTTCTCATTGCATTTTACTGCATTATTTCCAGGGGGAAAAAATACCTGAAATTAGTTGCAGCAGCTGCCCTTCAGCCAACTTGAAATAGAATTATATACAAAAAGCCTGTGGTTATACACTATTTCCAAACTCTTAGAAAGTCGTTTATAAAGTATTTGTGACGTGCTTAGAGCACAGATTACTGCAAGGCATATACCTTTATGTTTTTATTTAAAACATACCATGGAATAAATAGAATCATAGAATTGCCTGGGTTGGAAGGGACCTTTCAGATCGTCCAGTCCAACCATCAACCCAACACTGACAAAACCCATCCCCAAACCATGTCTCTAAGCACTATGGCTGCCTGGCTTTTAAATCCCTCCAGGGATGGTGACTCCACCACTTCCCTGGGCAGCCCATTCCAATGTGCAATAACCCTTTCCATGTAAAATTTATTCCTAATCTCCAATCTGAACCTTCCCTGGTGCAATTTGAGGCCGTTTCCTCTTGTCCCATGGCCTGTTCCTTGGGAGAAGAGACCGACCCCCCCTGGCTACACCCTCCTTTCAGGGAGTTGGAGAGAGCGAGAAGGTCTCCCCTCAGCCTCCTTTTCTCCAGGCTGAACACCCCCAGCTCCCTCAGCCGCTCCTCACAAGACTTGTGCTCCAGACCCCTCACCAGCTCCGTTGCCCTTCTCTGGACACGCTCCAGCCCCTCAGTGGCTTTTTTTGTGGTGAGGGGCCCAAAACTGGACACAGCCCTCGAGGTGAGGCCTCACCAGTGCCCAGTAGAGGGGGACGATCACCTTTGTGTATTTTCTGAAATTCATACCTAAGTATGCACATATATAGCATTTTATAGAATTAGATTTTATGTTTCAGCCTTTCCTAAATGCATATTGTTGTGTGTGTGTGTGTTCTAGCGATGGGTAAAATCAGGCAGTGTAAATTTCTATGATTTCTGATTAGTACAGTACTTAAGTAGAGCAACTATATTTAGTTTTCTGTTTTCACATCGTACCTTTACTTTTAGTGAACAAATTCTATTTCTGTACTGGCAGGCGCATGTAGAAATGTTCAGCCAGAAGCCAAGGAAAAGAGTTCTTCCTGTGCATTATATAACTGCACCCAGGACTGTCTACTTAAAAGCAAATAACTACATGAATATTTAGAACTCTCTTCAAATTTTCAGCATTTACCAACCTGAATAGTGGTATTTGCTGGGGGGCATCAGGAAGAGTGTGACCAGCAGGTGGAGGGAGGTCATCCTGCCCCTCTGCTCTGCCCTGGGGAGGCCCCATCTGGAGCACTGGGTCCAGTTCTGGGCTCCCCAGTTGAAGAAGGAGAGGGAACTGCTGGAGAGGGTATNCAGGACTGTCTACTTAAAAGCAAATAACTACATGAATATTTAGAACTCTCTTCAAATTTTCAGCATTTACCAACCCGAATAGTGGTATTTGCTGGGGGGCATCAGGAAGATTGTGACCAGCAGGTGGAGGGAGGTCATCCTGCCCCTCTGCTCTGCCCTGGGGAGGCCCCATCTGGAGCACTGGGTCCAGTTCTGGGCTCCCAGTTAAAGAATGCAAGGGAACTGCTGGAGAGGGGACAGCAGAGGGCTACAAAGATGGTGAAGGGACTAGAACATCTCTCTGATGAGGAAAGGCTGAGGGACTTGGGTCTTTTTAGTCTGGAGAAGAGAAGGCTGAGGGAGGATCTGATCAATGCCTATAAATACTGAAAGGGTGGGTGTCAGGAGGATGGGGTCAGGCTTTTTTCAGTGGTGCCCAGGGACAGGACAAGAGGGAACGGGCACAAACTGGAACAGAGGAAATTCCATCTAAACATGAGGAGGAACTTCTTTCCTGTGAGGGTGGCAGAGCCCTGGCAGAGGCTGCCCAGAGAGGTGGTGGAGTCTCCTTCTCTGGAGACATTCAAACCCGCCTGGACACGTTCCTGTGGGACCTGCTCTGGGTGACTCTGCTCTGGCAGGGAGTTGGACTGGATGATCTCCAGAGGTCCCTTCCAACCCCAGATCATTCTGTGATTCTGTGATTAAATCAGTGCATTTTTTCCAGCTCAGACCTTCTGTTTATTTTAATGTGGAATCAGCTACTAGATACTAATTGCTTGAACAATCGAGACTTCATTTTTTGAAATACTAATGACCTGCTTTTGATTCAAAGAAAATAGAGACACGCGAATACAGTCATTACTGCAGTTCAGAAAATGCTGTCTTTAAGCATATTTTGGGCAGAATGCCATGGAAGCTTACCAGCGTGATACTTAACGGCACCAGCTCTTAAGTGTGGTCTCAATTCTTGATTATTAACACATTATTGACCTAGAGATTTCTCCAGTTTGGCTCAATGAGATTCCTCTGGGGTATCAGATGCTCTTGACCATTTATCCCTTCCTTTCACTGCCAGAGCAGCTCAAGCAGCAGCATTTTCTGTTTAGATGAAGTAGTGGATAAATTAACTTTCTCTCTAAAGGTGAGCTTGCAGTCTTCCCTACAAAAGATGTCCAGGAATTAATTTGACTGAGATAGTGACTTTCATCTCTTAATCCAGGGTTTTTTTCAGTCCCCTCTCCAGAAAACAAACACTTCTCATGCTTACTGGACAAAAATAGCTCAGTTTTCCTCAGAAATCACCTCTGAATTTTGAAGAGACAGGAAGTACAGAGCTTCAGACAGATATGTCTGAAGNTGGAGGGGTTCAAGGCCAGGCTGGATGGGGCTTGGAGCACCCTGGTCTGGTGGGAGGTGTCCCTGCCCAGGACAGGGGGTTGGAACTGCCATGGGCCAGGTTCCTTCCAAGCCAAACCATTCCATGATTCTATGGGTTCACAAAGCAGCAACTGCTTGCATTATTAGAAAGTTTAAATAATTAGAGGAAATACCAATCAGAAGAATTGTTGTGACTCTCCTACTCCAGTAGGAGGTCCCTGATACAGCTGTGTGCTCCTGCTTTCCACAAAGCACAAGAAGTGCCCTTTAAAGTTTCTTGGTTTGTTTTTATTGGGTTTTTGGTTTTGTTTTTTAATGTTCAGTTTTTGCTCACGGAGGAGGAGAAAAGGAATCTCATCAAAACACTTGGGGTTTTCCTGTGCTGACCTCTGCAGCGCGGACACAGTTGTTAAATTTTTGAATACAAGCTTAGAGGCAGAGCTGTGATAAATGCTTAACAACATGTGACTCTTGCCAGTTTTTCAGTTCAAATTAAGGACATCTGTTAAGAATTGATTCTGCTGGTTCTGAGCGTGTAGCATACAGATACTTGTGGACTCATGTTATCTGTTCGTTTGGTTTTGATACGATGTCCTTTCCAAGGAGTCTTGAGTTGCAGCATTTCAAGTTTCCTTCTCATCCTGGAATCCTTGGGTTGCAGTCACAACTCTGTCTGCTTAATTTTCACAAAATATTTTTTCCAAAGAGACATGTTGTCCGTGCGGGGAATGAATGTGACGGGCGTATTGTGAAGTTACCAGAGAGCTGCTCCGAGCAATTCATGGCCGTATGCTGCAGACATTAATACACCACTTCAGTTTGGGGATTGCAGTTTACGTTGGGACATAACTTTTATAACTTCAATGAGGAGTGATACTACCTTTGTGGCTTGGCTTTTCATAGAATCATGGAATTGTCCAGGTTGGAAGGGACCTTCCAGATCATCGAGTCCAACCATCAACCCAACACTGATAAAACCCATCCCTAAACCATGTCTCTAAGCACTATGGCTGCCTGGCTTTTAAATCCCTCCAGGGATAGTGACTCCACCACCTCTCTGGGCAGCCCGTTCCAATGTGCAATATCCCTTTCACTGTAAAAACTGTTCCTAATCTCCAATCTGAACCTCCCCTGGTGCAACTTGAGGCCGTTTCCTCTTGTCCCATGGCCTGTTCCTTGGGAGAAGAGACCGACCCCCCCTGGCTACCCCCTCCTTTCAGGGAGTTGGAGAGAGCGAGAAGGTCCCCCCTCAGCCTCCTTTTCCCCAGGCTGAACCCCCCCAGCTCCCTCAGCCGCTCCTCACAAGACTCGTGCTCCAGACCCCTCACCAGCTGTAAGCTTGCTCCCATCTTTGGATATAAATGTCTTGGACACCGTTTCACATTTTTAAATCACAGCTAATGAAGAGAGGGAAATAATTTGACTGTTCTTAATTTAGGAGCACAGATTTATTTTTTCCTCTAGAGTTCACAAATATCAGAATATGCAACAAGTGCTCTGCTACCTCAAATTTCTTAACATCTAAGAATTTTAATGTTCTGACCTGTAGGATTATTAAACCCTTTTTGATTAATAACTCTTTGTATTGGGAACCAGTTAATGTTTGTCACCTTCCATTAGAACTCAATACTGGCCTGAAGGAAAGTATTCCAAGAGTTTTAATAAAAAATGACACGTACAGATGTACAGGTTAAGCCTGAGATAGTCTAATGTTCACGGATAGTATCTAAGTGTTAGTTTGTGACTAATTTGGTCTTTTTTATTTCTTAACAGTACGTGAAGCGTCTCCCAACTTCAGATGGAAACACAATTTATAAATTACACGAGATTGCTCAAGAATATTTTTAATCTGCACAGTTGCAGCATGAAAAAATATAACGATGAGCTCAGACAATACGTAAAATAAAATCTAATTCTTCTCTCTTCTTTTTTTAAAACAGTAATACAATTTTAAAGCAATGTTACAGTCAGTTGACTAATGTTTTTCATACTCTGTTTTGTGGGAATTTTAAAAAATAACCTGATAATTTTAAAAAGTAACCTGGTAGGTACCGAGTTAATAAAATGGAACGAGTATGAAGAACTGAATGTTACCTCTGTTATAAAATACCCAGCTTTTCATCGGTGGCAGAAGGAAAAATAGCAAGGTCTAATAAACTTAACTATTACAAAGCAATATTATAAACTTAATAAAGATATTAAAAAATCTCTAGTAAAAATAATAGACCAGGTGTTATTCTAAATCTGTTTTTCACTTGCTTGTGATTTTCTAATGAGTTAATCTGTACAGTCTCAAAACCACATTATTTTTGTTAACGGGTGTAAATAGTGGTGTTTATATTCCTTTTTGTAACGTAGCTGCCTGCACACATCTCTGCTGGCCGCTCACTGCAATAGGGTTTAACAGATGCTGAAAGGAATTCCAGACTTCTCTGTTTTCTGGTGGAATTCAAAGGATTCATAGATTTTAACTAATGTATGTCAAAAAATGCACAGAGTTGGAGCAGCCTCTTAAATGCTTATAAGATTCTTCAAGAATGTGATTTAAAAGCTGTATAAACTCAGGTGTGTATTACACACCCTATGAAGTTAAGTTTGTCACTTGATAACTAACAAGCTTTTAAGTTTTGCTGTTATATCCCTTTAAACTACAAATATTTGAACTAAAGGTTGCATTTGGTTGTAAGATACTCTATAGTGTATTAAAATAAAATGGTTGAAGATTAATTTAAACTGCAAGCTCAGTTCTCTGTGTAACTTAAGCTTTCAGAATAGCGTATAAATATTTGCATTGCTTTGTGTATTCAAAGTGTGTGAAGTTTTTGTTAGATAAGCTTCTCTTAATGCTGGCTCAACCTTAAAAAAGAATAAAAATCAGATAGGAGATGTTTGAAAGTACCGAAGGCAAATATATGTCCTTGGAAACCCTTGAAAACCTTTTACTGTTCAGTCCTGTACCTTTGTTTGTGAAACATGCAGATGTTTGGCTAATTAAGGCAGACCTTAGTAATTACTGTTAATTTATGAAGTCGATGGCATTTGTTCTGATCAACTGAGTCAAATCCGATCCAAAAATGCTCCCAGGGACAGCAATCTGAAGCTGAAAGCATATTCTGAAGTAGTAGCCATGCCCCCAAAGAGAGGAAACAATAACTTTTTGCTCTATAAAATGACACTTTTTGTTGCAAACTTCATTTTTGGCCACATCATGACTCTCGCTGACATTTAGCTTTCTGTGCAGTTGCCGTTCTGGGGCCTTTTTTGGGTCTCCTCATTTTTCTTCCTTTTATATTTTCTGTTTATTTGCAATTTTCCATTTCAGCCACTTTTTTTTTTTTTTCCCCTCTTCCCAGAAACCTGATTTTTTTTTTCAATACCTTTTGGATTGTTTCTCTCTTCATAATTACTCAGCAGCTTTCACGTGGACTTCTTTCCATTAATAATGACTGCTTTCCCGTAGCTGTTCCATGAGCTTCTAGTTACCTTTTCTGTTGTTGTGAATAAAAAGGTAATTGTCACTGTTTTCTTTTTTAAGAACTTAATTCACATGCTCTGAATAATGTCATTTTGCTTGAGGGAAGTCACAGTTTAAGCAGAGCTGTCACTAACGCTCGTGTAACGGAGTCTCTGAAAGACTAAACGCAGAGATGGCAGTTACTGGGATGTATATACGATATACGTATAAAAATGGGGGTTGGCCTGTTAACACCCCTTGCATCGAATACGTTCATCTGTGCAGAAAGCATTCCAAGTTAAGGACAAAAGCAGGAGAAGGGGCGATTTCTGTCTCATCAGGCTGAAAGGGCGAATGTCATTCCATGCATTAACTTCCCAAACAGGTGGAGACAGAAGCTGGAAGGAGCACAAATTGCATTTCCAGCCTCCCTGCCGGCTGATTTGAAGATCCTGTCCCGAGAGGCAGCACCGCTTACCAGCTTTAACACCTAGGAAAGAAGTTTGATGGTATTTATAACCTTTTGGGGGGTTTTCTATTCTCTTTCTTGCTAGCTCAGTTATTTCCATTTAGTTTAAAATGTCATTCTTGGTTGTATCTTTAAGCGAGTGAATTTAGGAATGGTTGCAGAATTGGAAGGGCATTGCCTGTTACTGCCGTAATGCGCTCTCCTGTTCCAGTGCCTCCCCACCCTCACAGTAATGAATTTCTTCCTAATATGTAATCTAAATCTCCCCTCTTTCAGTTTAAACATCTGGAAAGAAACCTGGCAAAAACAGACTAGCAACCCATCGGCAAGAGGCAGGCTGAGGGCTGACAGTCTCCGGTGTTGCCTAAAGAGCTGTAAGAAACATACAGTCATAGAATGGTTTGGGTTGGAAGGGACCTTAAAGATCACCCAGTTCCAACCCCCTGCCCTGGGCAGGGACACCTCCCACCAGACCAGGTTGCCCCAAGCCCCATCCAGCCTGGCCTTGAACCCCTCCAGGGATGGGGCAGCCACAGCTTCTCTGGGCAACCTGGGCCAGGGTCTCACCACCCTCACAGCAAAGAATTTCTTCCTGAGATCTCATCTCAATCTCCCCTCTTTCCATTTAAAACTGTTCCTCATTGTCCTATGGCTCCCCTCCCTGATCCAGAGTCCCTCCCCATCTCTCCTGGAGCCCCTTTAGGGACTGGAAGGGGCTCTAAGGTCTCCCTGGAGCCTTCTCTTCTCCAGGCTGAACACCCCTGACTCTCTCAGCCTGTCCTCCAGCCCTCGGAGCATCTTCGTGGCCTCCTCTGGACCCACTCCAACAGGTCCATGTCCTTCCTGTGCTGAGGACTCCAGAGCAGGACACAGAGCTCCAGGTGGGGTCTCCCCAGAGCGGAGCAGAGGGGCAGAATCCCCCCCTGGCCCTGCTGGCCACGCTGCTGGGGATGCAGCCCAGGATGGGGGTGGCTTTCTGGGTTGTGAGCGGTCATTGACAGCTCATGTTGAGCTTCTCATCCACCACATCGTGTGGCAGGAGAGAGAGCTCCAGTAAAAGGAAGGGTGTGGAACTTGTTCAGATGGTTGCCTTGTTTTCCATTTCAGTGTATCAGGGTACACTGTGGCCTCAGGACAATCACCAACCCCAAGAGCTCTGTGTGGTAGAAGACTTCTAGCCAGCACCTGAGGCATTTGCTGATTACAGCTTGAGGAAAGGATGTCTTGTCCCAGTTAAGTCCTGTTCTGTGGAGATAACACGACCTGATTTCTTTTAAGGCTGAGGTGGGAAATAGATACGAGACTACCTTGGAAAAGGATTCTGGTTTTTATCCCAGCCCAATGTTCTCCTCGGGTGCAGGGTGTCACGGCCATAACTCCATGGTATGCAATCGGGCAGATATATATATGTACTCTCACATCGATATTGTTGAAGTAACCTTCTTACTTAAGAGTTACAAAACACAGGTGTGACCCAGGATGAGGAGATTTCTAAGACACAAAACATTTTGGGGCTGAAATATGAATGCTGCTTCTGTTTAAACTTTTATATTTAAAACCAACTCCCAATTATGAAGGGAAAAAAATTCTGTAGCCTTTTCTGTATTTTTAAAGTACTCCTTCTTACGAGTATCCCCGTCTCCCCGTCTCCTGATTTAACAAACTCATACAAACTCTCTAAGCAGCTTCACAGCTGATGAAGGTGTTTCGTAGTTGAAAAACCTGGTCCTGCACTAATTAGTCTGCTCCAGGGGTCACTCACGGCTCAGTATAGTGGGAAGAAACCAACCTATTCAAAAAGGTTCGTACAGTGCATTTGGTGCGGGGTCTCCGTTCCGGCAAGGCAAAGCATCGCTGAATAGTTTGATTTTAACCTCCCCGTATTCGTTAGCTGCTGGCTGCAAGAGCCTTTCAGGCAACGCTCAACTTTGGCCATAAATCACTCATTTTCTTGAACCTTCTCTATATACTGAGTGCTTCTGTCAGCCAGAAGCTTTAATAAATAAAAGTAGCATGGATTTTGGAGGGGATTGAAGGACGGCTCAGTTCGGCCTGGACGTTTTCTGCGTCAGTGTTGATTTCTCGGACCTCTTCCTTCTCCTCCTGTAACCCAGGAGCAGCCTTCTGGGGTCGGGCAGGCTTTTTTTAATCCACACTTACCCTCCCTTTTAGCGTCTCTTCCTTCTGACACCTCCCAGTTAGCTTCACCCCCCCCCAGTTGGATTCCTTGTGAGTGTTCCCCTGGAAAACGCCTGTCGTTTGTGGCTGCTGAGCAGAGGGTGAGCAAGGAGGGGTGGGTGAGCAAGCAGGAGCCCGGTGACCGCCGTGCCCATCACCGACCCGTCGGGCTGCATCCCCCAGGGACCAGCCGAGGGAGGTCCAGCGACAACAACGTTCACTGAATTTCACTGAATTTTTTTAGAGTTGGAAGGGACCACAGAGATCATCTAGTCCAACTCCCCTGCTGAAGCAGGATTGCCCGGAGCATGTCAGAGCATGTTACTCAGGACGGCATCCAGGCGGGGCTTGAAAATCTCCAGAGAAGGGGCCTCCACACCTTCCCTGGGCAGCCTGTTCCAGGGCTCTGGCACCCTCACCCTAAAGAAGTTTTTTCTCATATTTGAGTGGAACCTCTTATGTTCCAACTTGTGCCCGTTGCCCCTCGTCCTCTCACTGGCAACCACTGAAAAGAGTCTGGCTCCCTCCTCCTTCAACCCACCCTTTAGATACTTATAAGCATTAATAAGGTCTCTCCTCAGCCTTTTCTTCTCCAGACTAAAGAGTCCCAGCTATCTCA
>VXAK01018908.1:0-29418 GCA_013399435.1 Arenaria interpres | reverse complement strand
GATAATTCAAAAATTTCTTTACTTAAGAACAGAAAAGCCTAGGGTTTTTCTAGCCCCATATTCTGTCTCCAGTGATGTCCATATAAATGGAGAGAAAAATGGATAGAAGCCATCAAAACCAGATCAAACATATATTCCTAAATACCCTCCCAGCTTCTTAATCCCTTCAGATTGGAAGATTTCCTAAACCTGATACTGTTTGTTCAGTAATCCACCAACAGATCTCTCTCCCAGTTAACCAACATTTTCCTGAAATCCTGTAAACTTCATGCATCCAGAGTGTTCTTCGGTAACAAGTTCCAAAGGTCTATTACCCATTCTGCTTTGAACTTGACCACTAGTATCTTCATTTGATGGCCACTACTTCTGGCATTTGGCAGACTGTAAAGAGTTGGTCCTTGTTAATAAATGTTGGAAAGATTAAAACTACATTCAGTTGGATTCTGATGTAGCTCAGAATCACATTTCCCCTTTTCAAAAAGCAAACGGCTCCACCAGGTCTGCTTTCTGCATTGACAGAAAGGAGTCTCTTTCCTTTCTTTAAGAAGGTTTCCAGATCAAAGGTTCTTTCCATTCCCTCAAAGTTTTGGATTGCGGCAGCACTTTCCCTCTAATGCCCCTGGCAATCCAGAAGCCAGGCTGTCCACTTGAAAGATTTCAAACACGAGTAATTAATCTTATTCTGGTCCTGAGAAAACAGATCTGGAAGACTTGGAAACAAGACTTTTTGCAATGGTACTGATATCAGACAGTTAGAGACTCACTGCTGCTGAACTGGAGTCTGATCATTCAGGATACTTTGACCCTGTCCCAGCTGAACCCTTCACAATATTGCAAAGCTGTGAGACTTTGAATGAGCTGCACAATTAATGATCACAATGGAGGGATCCCAAGTTAAAGTGTTTAATACAAAGTATCCATTTCATATCACTGCTCTGCAATCTTTGCAACTTTGTGGTGAGGAAAATGGGAGTTCTGTAGGACTAATCGAAAATGAAAGGAAATGAGAATATTCTTCATATTGGCATAAAAACTACCACTTTAGTTCTGCCATGTTTCTCCCACTGAAAGAATGACATGCTTACATACTTCATACAATCACATTGTACGCATAGTGTTGAATGTCCAGCAGCAGTTAATGACATTGTTCCTTTCTTCAGCTATTTCTTCGGTGGTGTGAAAGCAGCTGTCTTCTGATAATATAGGATGCTTTTTCATATTAATACCTTACACTTAGTTCTTGCTTCCTCTTTTTAGGAAAAAGAGCCCAATGTCTTACTTTACTAAAGGTAAGGGGTTGTATGGAGTAGGCATTTTTGTAAGGTTTAAATTCTGAAAAATTTAAGTGGTGCTGAAGATTTACAGCAGAACCATCCTGTCATATTCTACCCTGCTACTCCCACTTACAGCACAGGACTACGTGCAGTGTCATGTCCTCACCTCACATGAGCTTCCAATCTGATAAGATATGACAGCTGAGCTTGCACACACTATTATACTTTACTGAAATATTAGTGTTTGTTGTGCATAGTGACATGCTGATAAACTCTTAATTAGCTGCTGTTTACGAGTGTCTGTTTTTACAGTAGATCCTAATTCATTGGTCTCTGCCTGTACTATGTCTTTATATGCCAAATATGGAATATATTGCAACTGGTATCCTCTTGTGCATGCATATACAAAGGATGATTAGCTGTAAAGCCTTCTGTGAGACATTTTATATGGAAAACTACTTACAAAATATATTGGGTTGTGCCAGACAGCTGCCTAAATTCTGGAATGACTATCTGCTAACCATTTAAATGCCAAGATTGTTGTATCTGCTAACCATTTATATGCCAAGTTTGTCGTTCACAGTTACTTTGTAACTGTATCCAGACCACTAAAGCAAAAACATTATTTGGCAAGTAACATTTTTCTGATCCATGGTTGCACTGGTATTAAATAGTATACCAGCCTAACACAAGCATGTTATTATGCTTTTTCCTCACTTTACCAATCTCTGTGGTCTACCGTGCCCTCAGTTGAAATTTCAGATGTCTACTTCTAATTGGATGCTTCCTTTTGTGATAATAAAGATGATTCATATAGTGTCCTAAACATTATGTGGTTTTTTTTTTCAGAATGCACTGGACACTTTTGCCTTAAGGCCACTCAGTGCTGCTCCATAATTATATACAGTTTTCTCAAAAGGGGGTTGGGAAAGGCTGTACTTTCCTGAGAACTGCAAATAACATGATCTCTAAAGAGATCTATGTGAAAAAGATATAAATATAAATTTGTTCTCTTTGCAGTGGAATCAGTGAAAGCATTTCTGACACAATTTCTTTTGTGACAGTATGTAATATTCTATGGTGTCTTCCCTCTTTCAAAGAAACGTGACTTTCTTTTAGAACACATTCTTCTTTAAAGATGCTGAATAAAATTAGGCTGTATTTAGAAGCACTTGGGGGCAGAGATACCTTTTACATTCTGTCTTTGAGAAGCAGTGAACACAGCAGGAAACTCTGCTTCTACTGGATTCCCTTGTTACTCCCACAATAAAACCACCAGTGATTGTGCTGAGTAGATCTGACCTCAACTTTTATTTATACTGACTTGTTTTTATTTACACTTGTATTTAAACTTCTCTCTGCTTTAAACTTCTCTGCCATAGGTCTTAATTTATGTTTCCCTACCCTGTCTTTTAATTTGCATCCCAATCATAGTAAAGTTTGTAAAAGAGAACCCTGTCGAGAGAAATAAGAGAGAAACAGTGCAGGCTGTTTCACTAGAATGAGGGAATTTTACCTTCTTCAGATACCAAGAGCTTTGTCCGTGAAACTAATGGGTGGCCTTATCTCTGTAAATGCACAAACACCCTGAAGTCCTGATTAGCTTAAGAGTCACCAAATGATCCTTGTGGCTTGTGACTTAATTCATCTATTCAGTGATTCCTCTCAGTACTTGAAAGGACAGGTAAAAATAATATTCACCCCACCTTACCACTCAGCTAAATTGCACTTTTTTACCCGTCCACAGCTTTCCTTCTCTGATGGACAAGGACTGATTGCAGAACTCCTTTAGTTTAGCTTCCAAACCCTCTTTTCTTATGGGAGTTGGGAGGCCTGTTAGTAAAGGTACCTTCTGCATATTCACATTTGAAGGTCATTATCTGACTTTGTGTTCAAGATATGCAGCAAACTCAGTGTTGCAGGACCCTTTCTTTGAAGAT
This sequence comes from Arenaria interpres, assembly GCA_013399435.1. NCBI lineage: Eukaryota > Metazoa > Chordata > Aves > Charadriiformes > Scolopacidae > Arenaria > Arenaria interpres. Next base: position 26,204 of record VXAK01018908.1, on the reverse strand, counting down.
TTAGCCCAAAAAGTCACCATTTTCATTTGGCAGCAGTATCTGATTCACATGTTCACTGAAGTCAGGCTTCCTCTTTTGAGAACTGGAAGAAACTAGATTTGTCATTTGAAATGTCAGCAGCCTTTTAAAAAGAAAAAAAAAAAAAAAAAAAAAAAAAAAAAAAGAGCATGGGGAGTAAAGCCAGTAGTTTCTACTTCTATCGTAATAGTTGCAAGTCTTCTGAAAACAGGAACAAGAACAGGTCTTGGGATATTTTAAGTGCGGTGCCAACTTAGTTTCGACCTGCAGCTATTAAAAACTACAAGTTATCAGAAACATAAAACACTGTTTATTTATGTTTCTTATTCTCCTCCCAGTGTCATATTATTCTCATTATACAGTTGGCTTTGCAAGCTCCAGCAGAAGGCTGACATCACCAAGGATTATGGAAGGCTCTGTGTGTGTACATACACATACAGAGAAAAGGACTGTCTTCTCCCTAAAGAGCAACCTTACCTATTTCACTCAGTGGGAGACTGGAAACTGCAATGTACTCACCATTGCCAAAAAGAATCAAAATTCAACACAGAACTATCTTCTATAAACTATTTTGCAAGCAACCTGAGGACTATATTATCATGTGGACAGAAAATAAGTTTTTGTCAGAATAAATTTAATTACAAAATGTAAATCAATATTTACACATTTACAAGCACAACTGCTTAATGGAAATGCAAAGAACTTCTGTGGGGAACAATTTCTGATCTATTGTTTATTAAAATGGGATCATTTGGCCTGATCTTGGAAAATCTACCTTGAATTAGATCAGCAGTCTGGTGACTTCACCCATTACCATCACATTGTAATGTATCTGCTACAAAACTGAACGTGAGAAAGACAGACATGAAACTGAGGAATAAGATCTGTGGAATATGTAGTCTGAGGGCAGCACTCAAAAAAACAAGGTGAATGAAATCTTTGTAGATATAGGAGTGTCACTTCTTTGACACGGGATGGCAGATAGGTAGAAGTGTGATTCACAAGCAGTTACTGAATAGAGAAATAATCTCAATATTACAAGTGAATTTGTGCTGCAGAGGAAAGTCTGAGAGAGACCATGTGGCTTTAAGTTATGAAAATAACAGGTTTGCTGCCTTTTAAAAAAAAAAAAAAAAAGACTTCTCTTAGTGAGGTATGTGGTTTTGATGGCAGATTTAGAAAAAGATCGGCACACTATAATAGATTGTAATTTTAAGAATCAGCGAATTATCCTACATTGGTGGTACATGCCTTATTGTATGGGCTAAAGTCTCAGGCTTTAAATGTTTGTGTCTACTCTAAGAACTCTTTTTTATATTCATTTTTCATTTGTTTGGACAAAAGATAGTTTTGTTTGAAGAGATGTGTAAAATGTCATTCAATTTATCCATTGAAGTCAGCATATTTATTTGGGAGACAGTCTCTAAAAGCAATCTATTGCCATTTGGAAATGTTAATAATTTTTTTTTATGAATGCATAAATCAAAATTTGAAAAAAAAAAAGTTGAACAAATTTTGTCCAATTTTGGAGGAGAAATCACTTTCCCTCACAATACTTGAAAAAAAGAACTTGAGGGAAATTATTAATGTGATTATTCTAAACACGTTCAGTGTATAACTAGGAAAAAAAATATCTAAATTGCATCCTGTTAAGTATTCATGGAAAGTGGTGGTGACCTCTGTCAAACAAGAAAGGCATGGTAGGGCACAGAACATGACAAAATGACTTCCAGAAGTCATACCTCAGCTGCCCACTTGAATTTACGCGGTGTTTTGACTGGAGAACTATCAGACAACTAGTGCATTTAGTCCATTCCATTGAGAACACTCACATTGCTTCCTTCCCCAGTAGCGGTACCCAAAAAGTGACAGAGGCCCAGTTGTGAAGGTGGCCCCATGTTAACTGGCTAGGAGCACAGACCCACAGACAGCAGCGTTGTGTGGAAGAAGGGAAGAAGGTCCAGCGTTCAGACCTCCCCTGCCAGAGAGCATCACCGGTCCCAGTGGTGCTACGTTTCCTGCTGAGCTAGGATCCCATCTTTCCTAACCATCCCTACACTAGCAACAGACCCGAACAAATTGCGTGTGTGAAGTCCACCTTTAAACAGAATCCCTGCAGCGATACAGACATAACTTGTGACGCGTCTTCTAAGTAATTCACCCGAAAGCAGACCAACCAGCTGAGGGAGAGAAATGAGCAACAGTAATTCCCCTCACAACATTTGCATCCTCTTCCCAGTACTTCCTCATGTTCCTTATTGCCGTCTTTTCTTTCTGAATACAGAACTTTGAATATATGCATGCATAATTCAATTATTTTTTTATACAGCTGCTTCTATGATTTTTCCTACTACCCTTTTTCTGTTTTAGCAAGAATCTTTCCATGTTCCTCAAACATGGGACTTATCAGAGCTCCTTTTTCCAGAAGCAGCATGGAAAAATAAATCTGAAGCACTTCCCAGCAATTCTGGCATTTCCAGGATGATCTTCAGTTTTCTTTGTAGCTGTGAAGACCCTTTATCTAGTTTCTCAACATCTCTTTCGACCACTTCTATAAATCTACTAGGGGTTTGAACTTCAGCACATAACAGCAGTCCTAAGTGCCCCTAAATTACTTTCAGAAAATACCTGAGATGCCTCTCTTCCATTTACATGCTTGATTAAGTGCTTATTTGCTATGTAGAGCAAAGCTCTTGCTTTGAAAGTTCTGTTTACTTAACAATTATCTTTTTGAACTAGAGCAATGCTAGAGGTTTCTACTCTGGTATTTCCAAATCCCTCCTTGGCACGGTTAATCAATCCAAAAGTCTTTTTCTTCTTTAAATAGAAGACTGGATTTTTGAAGGTTTCTTTATGTGATGTTATAGTTCGAGTAGTCTCTAAATTTCTCATCTGTAGTATGAAGAGACTGACCCGCAGGCCAGTTTAGCAGCTCTGCACTACTCCAGTGAGACAAAACTGTTTTAACTGCTGATAGGCTTTATATAAAGAGAATTCTCAGGGCATCAGAGAGTAGCTTCAGTGGCTACAACTTCTTCAGCTTCCCTTTTCTAAAGACTTGGCATAAACTGGTCTCTGAGAGAAAGTGGGTTTTTTCCTGTCAGACTCATCTCTTTACCAGAAATGTGGTGTTTAAGTAGTGGTTATTTAATTTCTCTGAATGAAAAGTTTTTTCTTTGTCCACTCTTTGTTCTTTTCCAGAATCATTTAATTTGAAGGAGAATGCAACCTGTCACGTTCTGGTGGGAGCTGTGTTGTATTCTAGCCCCAAAAGATAGTGAACATAAAGACTTATTTTTAGCTGTGTTCACCTCCTGTTCACCTCCCTCTTAAGCTACTCTCTCTTCCTTGTGATTTCAAACATGTTCCGGTATTAGCCAATATATGAGACAACGAATATATTTTCATCCTTCCAAATATAGCCTAGCATTAAATAACCATAAATCAGAGACTGATTTGAAACAATGACTGCTTTCAAAATTCAAAATTCCAAAACTCAGAGCAGAACCCAATGTTTGAATCTCTTCTACCCAAAATGATATAAATCCCTCATGAATGTGGCTAAAATACTGCAATATAGTCAGCTTCAATTCTTTTATTTTTCTGCTTAGCTGTTTTCATGGCCTCAGTCTTGTCACTTTATCTTTCTCACACTCAATTTCTATGGCTATAAAATGGTGTTAAACTTTAATTTTGTGTAAGGTATTACAAGGTAAACCGGTGAAATGGTTCTATAGTACCTGAGTTATTATAGTAAATGTGATCCGTACTTGATTTCGAAAATATTACCCGAAAGATTCCACTGAATATAAGTAAAAGACTTTCATTCAGAGATATTGATTTAAAAAAATCATCTTCTGGACTCAGCCTACTGACTATTCCAAAATATTATTTAGGTAATAAGGCAACAGATTTTTAAAGCTGGGTATTTCGTAAACTTGAGATATCTACAATATTACTCACCAAGGTACAAAGGTGAGTGCCAACCATGCAAGAAAAGAAGAAACTTTTTTGATGTGCCGTTCATCATGGGCACAAAAATAAAGCATTTTTGTGGGTGTCAAAACTGGCTAGACCGCATTTGTTGCCCTCCCAGTAATTACCCATTCATGAGTGATAGACATACTTGCTAGCTGATGTATGGCATGAAGGAGTAGTCCATCTGATAAGTTCCAGCAAAACGAATACCCTTGTTCATTTTTAGTCTGTGATCTGGCATATAAATGAAATGTCAGAGAATTTAAAAGGTTTTCATTTTGGTATGGATGTTTGTAGGATTAAGACTGGAAATTGTCAAGTAAAGCATTTTTTAATCAAAAAGTACCTCCACTTCAAAGGGCTACATGCAATTCTGGCAGATGCCTCTCAAGACAGGACAGTGAATTAATCCTTCGCTGCTTTGCACATGCAGGTCATTGCCAATTATGTAAATAGGATAGATAAAAAACCAAAGAATCTTAGGCTGGGCAGTGCTCTTTACTAGGATAAATAATTTAACAAACATAAAAATAACCAATCTTGGGAAATTAGGCTTACTTGTAAAAAATTACCATTTTTGTGGTGAACTCAGTTACCCAGTCCTTGCATCATCTTGCCTTACAAATTGGCCACACAGTCATGCTGACCTAAATTACTGGTTTGTAATTGAACACAACCTTTGAAAACTTTCTCATTTAGGATTGAACTTTTTATGACCTGCATAGAAAAGTTCTACTTGAGAATAAAAGACACAATTTCAACTGTTGAGTTTTGCTCATATGGCAGCAACAATTGATTTGGGAATTCAATTTAAATGGAGGTCATTCCAGAAATTATTTTAAAATTGGGCAATTATAGAATGCTTTTCTGTAACTAAAGAGTTAAATTGTCAGGGGTTAGCAGTTAAATCTAGCCCTACAAAGAATTTTAAATATTTTCTAAACTTTTTCCTTTGCCTTTCCTGTCCTTTCAGGCTATATCAGATGCATAAAAAATCATTCACCTAGGATTTCTGTGCAAAGACAAGATCATAAGCCTAACTGTTCATATTGGTTGGTAGGAATGGGCTTTTTCCCAGTGGTAAATTAGCGATTTGCTAAGTAAAACCATTCTGTGCTGCAGATTTACTGGCCAATGCTTTATATACACAGACAGCAAACCTGAAAATATGGATTTTGTTGTAGCAAGACAAGTCTGGATTCGAATGTGTCCAGAGGTTTTATAACCTGCTAGCTTGATCCAGAGAAACTGAGGATAGGTAATACATACTCTGCCTTCAAAGTAGGGGCGCAATGGGCGGGAGTTACTTTCCTTACAGCTTCTCTTCAGGATGCTTTCTCAGGATGGTGTAGAGTCATTAAGATCAAAAATCTGTTCAGCAGAGTAAGGATGACTCACATGAGCAACAGTTTGCTGAATCATCCATTTTTACAGTTGAAGGGCTTCACTCATTGTTCTCCTTGCATAGCAATCGCACAAATGTGAGCCTAAACTAGATATAAAATGCTCCTAAATGTGGAGATGCTACTTTACAGTCTCTGCACTCAGTTCAAGTGTAAATCATTACTCAATCTACAGAGCAATGGCAAACAGAACTTCAAGAAGTCTTGAATATATATTCAAGTCTTGAATATATATGAATATATTCTCCTTATATTACATGCTCTATGGGACAAAATATGTACAAATTCACACACAAACAAATGATTTTTTACTGTTACTTATTTTGCAGCTTCATTATTTGTCACGTTGCTTTGGGCCAAAGATTCTATTGATTAGGGTTTAGAAAGAATTTTATGTTTATGAAAAATGGAAAGGAATATATTTGAAATCAGTTACTAGTGCGAACTTGGTTTTAGAAAGATCCTGTTTTGAAAGAATTTGATCATGTTTGCTTCATTAATTTTTTGCTAGCAGCGTCATTGCTGAGTTGTAAGTGCTCCTGGTAGTCAGTACACAAGTCAGAGCTTAGTTTCTTCTTTTTAATTGACTTAAAAAATAGGTAGAAGGAAATCATGCTTCACAGTACCAAAGGATGATCATAAAAGTCTCATGATTGACAGTAACTTATAATTCCACTATGTCTTCTGCATAAAAACTTCAATGGAATTTAAGGGACTGTACAAATATTCTAAATTAAATCTTACAGCTCTATCATAAAATACTCATAATAGTGTCAGTTCAGGGGTACAGAAAGAGCACTATGAGATACTAGGTTCACTGCTCATTGTTGCCACCAAAACACCCAGGACTGAGAAGAAAATAATTTGAAGAGTGCCTTGCATTTGAGAGTCAACAAGGAAAGTATCAAGGAAGGTGCTGAGCCCAGCTTGGCCAGATTCAAGCTTCCAGCCTTTTCAGAGTTGTAACTCCATGCATCTCAGAAACCATTTTCAGTGCCGGAAACCTTTTCTCATAGATCAGACATCCATTTTTTGCATTATTATTTTTTATTATTGTTGTTGTTGCTGTTATTATTATTATTCATTATTTCCTTCATGTGCAAAATACCAAACAGTTTCTGGGTACTAAGAACACCCAATTGTTCATGGTCCCAGACCTGAGAAAAGTTGGGTTACGGGGCAAAAGCTAACCTGTACTGACCTACAGCAGTGTGGAAGCACATAGGTTACTGTGGTTACAGAATTACCAAAACCTGGCTTGTTTTTCTGACATTTGTCAGAGGAAAGTACTGTTGCAGGTTTCTGTTTAGAACCCAGCCTGTTACCAGCACCAGTTTATGAAGCATATATGTAGTATGAACTCTTAAAAATAATATAAGTGCTAACACATTAGCAGCTTGATGCTGCTCTTTAGGAAAGAAGGGTGACTAAGCCAGAGACTCTGGTAGATATCAGAGTAAGATAAACTTTTCTCTCTGAATTTATTTTCTTGCAGGACAACATGATTGTTTGTAAAGCTCCATTTCAGAATTACACAACTGGTCAGGCAATAGCTTACAATTACTTGTGTTCAGTTATAAAATGACTGTTTGTACTCTGAAACTCTGAAATGGCTTTTGTGTTTTGTGATCTATTACTAGCCTGAAATTGTTTTCTTTCATGAAAAAAATCAGTTCACCTATTTTCCATCCTTTAACCAAAACTAAGCACTTCCTGAAACCCTTGGTAACTGCGCTACCTTCCATACTTTATTACCTGTCCCTAAGTGGGGAGAGCTGCTATTCCAAACCTGATCCAATTACATTGATTCTCTTTTCCCGAGCACTAAAAATAGGCTAATTCAGGTTAACAGTGAGCATAAACTCTCTACAGCACATGAACTCCATCAATGAGCTTGTCTAAATCTACCTTACGGGAGCCTGTTTGAACATTCCTACCCTCATTGTAAAAAAATATACAGTCAACACAGCCTCTTCCATTATGGCAAAGCTATAGGTAAAGCTTTTCCATTGTCCTCAAGGTAACGTTCTCTCTGTATGCAGATGTCCTATCAAGTTACTTATTTACAAATTACTTACATTTCTCTCTGTCTTCCATTGGGTGCATGTGTGTACAGAAACACACACATACATTAAGATGAAAACTGGTAAATCTGCACAGATATCCAATCTGCAAATGGCCCTCTAAATTTGTAACACTTCAGTCTTAACAGTACAACCAACCTGATTGATCTTTGCTAGGAAGCAGAAGTTCCAGGATAATAATATGACACACAAGCAGAGTTATTCCCTGCTTGCTGAATGAAATGTGCATTTAAAACTTAGGAAATCTTCACTGTATATCTTAATATACTCAAATGTAGTTAAAGTCTTTTATATAGCAAGATAACTGTTAATTAAATGATCAGATTTCAGTTCATTTAACATGTAATATTTGCATGATAAGGTGTTATGCATTTCACTGACATTTTTAGACTTAGCCAGAGAATATGCCATGCAGAATCAACGAAAGAAACTATATGATTTTCTTTCTAATGTTTATTGACTGTATTATCACCATATGATTTAATTATTCTGATCTGGTCTGATTCTGATTAGGTCTGACTGTCACTACCCTCATGCAGAGGAAAGGCAAACATTCGGAACTATAATGGTAATACTTTAACCACTTTGCGTGAAATTATAGCCAATACTTAAATTTCCCTTCAAACTTATTTCAGCCTGGGAACACATCTGTTATTGCAGGTTTTCATAGCTTGGGGTTTGCTTATTTTCCTAGTAAGCAGAGTTATTCCTAAGTTATTTGAGTTCCTTTAAAAATTAGACTTTTGTATGCATATAGATTTGTTCTTGAATGTCTAATAAACAGCTTTGATTTGGAAACTAAAAATTGGCAATTGATTAGACTGCTCTAGAGCACAATATATCTCCCTGTTTATGTTGTTTTCACTGAAGTAAGGAGGTGCAAGCTGCAGCCTGTATACAAGAACCTTTCTTAGAGGGTTAAATTACAGATACTTGCCCTTTCATGGACTAGAACTTATCTGCAACCAGTAACACAGAAGTGATAAAAAACTGGGTAGTAAAATTGCATTGGCTTAGATTTCCAATGGTTTGCTTGAGAGTTAATCTTGATCTTCTTGAATTTGCTGGTAAAATTCATGTAAACACCAGCTGAATGTTTAATCCTTTTGTGAATTAAAACATTCTCGCCCATAAGTGGAGATGCCAGCTATAGGCCTACCTGAAAAAAATTTTATATAACAATAGATTAACAACCTGAGCCTGAATGAGATGGCTCCTTCAATATTTGTACTTGTGCCTTACAGGAGGGGGCGGCTATCTATCACAGCATACGGTAGCCAATTATTGCTTTATACTTACTGAATAATTCACTAAAAAAATGAATAGTGGAAGAAGTGTGCTTAGTTCTCTGCTTAATTCTGAAAGTTTGATTAAAATATGTGACTGAACCTAGTAGAAGCTTGGCACTAAATCTGCTTATTAGTACTGGCACTGGATATGCCTTTTCTAAGAGGAAGAAGCTCAAAAGAGCTGGAGTTATTTTGATTTGAAAATTGGCAATTGTGATTGCCTGGGGGGGTGGACAGGGGTAGAAACCGTTTTACTGAGCAGATGAGAATTCTGAACACAGCAGGAAACATAATCTACAAAGCTTTCCAAAAAAGCCCGCACTGATATTAAACATCTATGCCTCACCCCATTTGAGTAATAAGAGTACTGCGAGTTAAATTTATTTCTCATAGTGGGGAAAAACACATCCCACGCAGGGGTGATAAAGCACCAGAAGAACAACGAGACATCCTGGAGGATGAAGAGCATGCTGTTCACAATGCAGCTGACCTGTGCTGTGCTACCAGCCAGTCAGGTCCCATGGCCCCTCCATCCTCCTGCGCCAAACTGAACCCCAAGATGAAGACTGCCAGCAATGTCTCTGTGCTGCACGACTCCCAGGCTGAAGTTGTAGCTTATGAGAGCTAATTGCAATGGTATAAACTATTTAAGCACTTTGTGACAGCTAAAACCATGAATTCTAGGTTGTTTTGGACCTCCTGTTCACTTTTCCTGCCTGCTCGTGGGGGAACTGCATCAAAGGGTCTGTCCCTGTGTTTCACAATCCTTATTTTATAATCCCAGAGAATTTGGGATACTGTAAACAGTTACAGTCACTGGGAAAATATTTCATCAGTGTGTCCATCACTGCAAGGTCCATTTTCTAGAGCTTGCCTGGCCCAGTTCCCTAAACATGGGAACTCCTACCACTTCCCCTGGGCAAGCTCACCACGTGTCCCGTCGGCAGAAAGCTTACCCTGACCTGCAGGTTCTCGCAAGGAAAATGTGGTTTCACTACTGAATCTTTGCCAGGATCAAAAGAAAAATTACGTTGCTTAAAGGACCCCTCTAGGTGTCACAGGCAAGCAGACCATCCTGCACAGTAAGAAACACCCCATGCTCTCCTGTCAATAGACTCTATAATAAGCTATAAACTTTTCTACATAGACTCTGTATTAAGCTATACTTGGACGGGACTGGAGGCACAAGCCTTTCCTTAAATAAGAAGAGAACATTGTTATGTAGCAGTCCTCAGTGATTTATCACTCTTTAAAGAGAAATATGGGTAAAGCAAGCATCAGAAAATTCAGCCAGGACAACGTACTTTCAGTTGCATCTCCCTGTGCTTGGCAGATGACAAAGGCATTGAACATCAATAATTAGACCATATGGACTAAATTTTTTATCCACTCCACTCCCAGCTCCACACTTTTTCTTGTGGCAAAGTATGGTTTTGGCATTTGATCCGTTCTAGTCACCCCTCCCATCCCTTTGATTAAATTAGTTGCATATGTAGATTTGGTTTTGTGTGATTTCTAACCTCAGATAGCATCTAATACTGCACCCCAAACATGAGGAAGAAGAATGGGCACACATTACTTTTTATTCAGTGTGTTTCATTCCGATTTCTCAGGGAACATAGCACTGGTGTCCTCAGACTTCTTTTTTTTGTCTCTTTTTCATATATCTTGAGTAGCTTTTTACATGTTAATTTCTGATAGCTCACCCTCCTCTATGGAAAATACAGGGATTGTAAATGAAAAAAAAAGAAAACCTGAAAAAAAAATACAAATTACATTAAGAAAATAGCAACAGGCAAATGTGATCCCACACCATTTCCTAACTTGTGGTGTATGAGGAGGCAGTGATGGACTTCATGCTGTGAGTGTTTTATAACTATACTAAAAAATAGCATTTTATTGTAGGGTTGTTTCAGACCTCAAAAGCCTAATGACGGTCATGCCAAAATAGCACAACATGGAAGTGGTAAAATAAACCCCAAGCAGATGCCTCGTAGGCATATTCTGCACTGTATGATTGCATGACTTTACTAGGGAAGGCTTTCTCATGCAAATAGTCTGGGGGAAGTCTAAGGGACCATTAGTGTACCTGCCAGTCTTAGTGGACATTCCTGTTTTCTTTGAAGATATAATTCTTCTTTGTGATTGTTAAGAATTTGTTTATTCATATATTTTTGCATTAAAAAATCTGACAGATATTTATACCATACTCAATGTAGTAAATGACTAATACATTGCAGAGGAAATGTGCCTAAAGGAGAAATTAATACCTTAAGTGAAACTATTATGAAAATGTTGAAATTTTGTAGCTTTTTCAGGAACATTACTCCAATTTTCATCAATTCCAGTTTCCATGTAAGAATTACCGGCCACATTTGTTTGGAAGAAAGGATGTGTAGTACACATAGAATTATTCACAGAAGAAAAGGGCAGAAAAAGAAGAGAGAGAAAAATCTAAAACTGGGAAATGGATGGGATGGGAAGAACAGAATATGAAATCAGAAAAGTGTGAAGCCAAGTCAGGGATGGTTTTGAAATCTAGAAAGAGAGCTTTCAAGCAGATACAAACAGGAATAGAAGTTGTACCCTGTATAGGGGATCTCTCCTTAAAATATATTTTGCAGACAAGCTGATCAGGAAAGGGATTTTACTTTAAATGCTGGTCCCACTTTGTAAGGTGGAGCCTGAGTACCGTGATTTATATAAAGAGTCTCCACATAAATAACTATACACTTATTCAGTCTCATGTTAAAAATGTCATATTAAAAAGAAAGAGAATTATTTGAAGCTAGAGAAAAATACTCCAGTTCTGTTCTTCATCACACTGGCTGACGAATATTGACTCTCCTGCTTTTTGTCTATTGCCTGATACCAGCTACTGCTTTTTCCAGCTGGTGATTATTCAGTCAGCAATAAGAGATAGCATTATTTCTATTGTCTGGGTGGTAGTTATGTTATAGTAACAGTCTTGCTCAAAAAGATTCAGTAATTCATCCAAAAATCATTGAATGGGGTATCCCGATCAATCCAAAGGTGGCCCAGAAAGGGCTTCTGAGTCTCTGTGGGTTTTGAGATGAAGTATGATTTATTTGCAATTGTACAGCAAAAGAAATGTTCTCAGAACTGTTCCTAAGAATAGCAGGATGACTTCTTTAGCAATCCTGTGAGTAATTTGAGAGCAGCATATCTTGTGTTTCTGTATCCCATGAGAGCACTTTAATCATAAATGTATATAATTTTACATCATCTTTTTTTTGTATCTTATTTTTTTTAATTTACAATATTTTGACTTGCCTAAGAAATTTGCTGTGGCCTACAGTGTTTGAAGAATCTTTGTGAGATTTGGAAAGCAACAGAATGCATCCACTCTCGAACTTCACATTTCTTCAACTTATCTGTGAGCAAATGACAAAAGTCTGTGAAAAACTAAGTGGTAGATATGAAACTGGAAGGTCTGGGAGCTACAGCAAGACAGGTGAACCACAAGAGAATCATTCTCAGAAGATTCATTAAGATGTTGACAAAGCTTCTTCCATGTGTTTCATTTAATATAAATAATCACCATACAGTAGATAGTAAATATACAAGCAATGAAATATAGTCACGGCCAACATAGGAGATAGTAATGGTATGACAGTTTGGGGTAACCCCAAATCATATATCAGTTGCTCACCAATCCTGAAAGCCATTGATTATGGCTCTATTACTCATCGAAAATAAAATAAAAACCAACAGCATTGACATTATTGGACGAAGGGAAAAGAGTTGTGGAAGGATTAAAGGACAAAGGAAAAGCTCCCTGATCTAGCTGAACCTAGCTGAATACACAGGAAATGCTCAGAGAACTAGTAGTGGCAAGAGGGGACTCCTTTTATATTTCCCAAGTCTTGAAGTTGTTGGTCCCCAGGTCAGATCGCTTCAGGGCTGCCTTAACTTAGAACTAAAACAGGCAATCAAGAGAGCGTTCTGTTAGCAAATTATTGCAAAACTATATATTCCCAGTAACAATGTCTTTCCTCCGGAAATGTGCCTTGCACTGCTGGGTTGGCAGAAGAAGATACCAAAGAGCATTTTTTCTGTAATCTGGAAGAATATGTTGTCTTTACATTTCATACGCACTTATGGCTGCCATAAACTAATGTTCCTGCAGTAATATGATTTTACATTCTCACAAGAGGCAGAAATTTGATCCCAAACCTTTTGTAAGCCATAAAAAAACACAATAACATTTCTAGAAGCAAAATTGAACATGTACATGTAAATATATGCATATTTGGCAGGTTGAATATTTGTAACATTTGTTAGAAGACTAATGCAGCGGAGGACAGAAAGTTCCTGCCAGTAGGATGCATAAGACATACAGGAATAGTAGGCCATGCATAATTACTGCCTGAAAGTCCAAGTTAGCTGTCAATGTTAACTACATAAATGCTAAAGTAATAAAAACCAGCAAAAATTTATTGCTTGGTATTGTATCCAACTTCTCCACTGCAAAAAACAGCAGCTGATCTTTGAAAGCTTGTAAGTACTATGACATTTAGCACCAGACCAAGAAAAATGCCCTCCTTGATTCTTTCTATCCAATTTGTCTATTCCTGGACTTTTAAAAACTTTTTATCAAATACCATTTATCCTATCAGACCATTAACACTGTGAAACACATCAGAGCAAAATCTTTCCGATCAGGGTTCACAAGAGACAAACGTGCTGAATGAAGACAAACTTAACTCCTGCTCATTCCTGAAGACCAATATACTTTCTTTTTCTGTTTTGAAACCTGAACTGTGGTTATAGGAGTGCTGCTCAGACGATATTGGCTATTTTAATAAAGCTAATTGCTACATTCATTCAGGAGGGCATATCAGCAAAGAGATATCTCGAGACTTCATTGACAGGAATATAAAAAAAAAAAAAGTCTAAAGAACATCCTCAAAATGATTTTCCACTGGATAACCTTTTGCAGGTCTCTATGTAGTCTGTGTTCTGTGAACAGCAAGTTTCTTTCTAGTTAAGTGACTGAAAAAACAAAGGTTATTTGCTTTTACATTAACTTGCACACTAGGTGGATTTGAGTTCGCTATAAAATATATGTCAATCAGCTGCTCTCTCCACTGACTTCCAAAAAGTTTTGCTCTTTGATTCCCTCTTGGGGCTTTTAAAATTTCTTAGTTTCCCAAAATGCTCTACCAATCCACTTTTAGTATGTCGACTCTTATTGTTAAATCGATTGATAGCCAGTCAAACCAAGTAACAGTTCCCAGCAACCCAAGATACACAGCATTTTCAGGTACATATTTTCTAGTAACAGTAGGAGAATTATGTGCGGTTAACATATTAGACTGAAATCAAGAGAACTGGAATCAATTCATGCTCTTACCACAGAGACTCAGTACAACCTTGGGCAAATCACAGCAGGAAAAAATATACAACACATGTCTTCAGGCTTATGACCCAGGTGCCTCACTTGCAGTCTAGTCTCCCTATCCATCTCCAGGCAATGGACAAGTTACAGTTGCAGGTGCCTCCCATTTCTGTCTGTAAACACTATTGGACTTCCACTCTTTATTGGATTATTCTTCTCCGTGTGCACGCTCAATGGCTAGTGCAATGAAGCCCAGATCTTTGAGCCCCGTAGACACCAACAGCATCAAAGCCTGCCAACTGGGTATAATATCATGGAAGAAAAACAGCTGAAAACGTTTATTAATTTATAAACACTTCATTTCTCAGGAACAACTGAGATGTGTGTTTGTGCATACGTGTGCACACCTGTGTCTGTGCGCATGGCTGTATATGCGTGTGTGTCTGTGAATTAGTGTGTGTTTATGTGAAAGACAGCTTAAAAATAGGGGCACTTCACAGGCGTTTAGGGAAAGATTGATTTAGTGATGGAAGAATTCCACCAAAAACCCAGAGCACATTTCCAGCCATGTGTTCTGCATTGTACTTGTCTGCATTTCCCATCGAGAATGAATAACTGGAAACACTCTGTCAGTACCCCAGATCGCAAGAGGAGCGGGATGCTTCTTGACTACCACACATTTCATAAAGGAGAAAAGGCTGTTTGCTGTAGTGTAAGTCAGATCAGGCTGAAGAGAAGCAATTCTGTCTCTTCCTCCCACACACAGACAATTTACACCTGCACGATTCAGCTGTGCTGGAGCATTTTAATCAATCTCAGAAAATCAAGAATAGGGTTTAAAATCCCCTTTTCCTCTTACACAGATCAGAGATGTAGGAATGTCTTATCATATGTATTGCAGCTTGTGTGTATGATGGTAAGAATTAAAAATAGTTTCTAAAACCTAACTACATTTTTTGTATATTTGTGAATTGGATTTATTCTTTACATTAACTGAACACTGCTCTTTGTACAGCAAATACGTGTACTTTGTTATTCACAGTGGAAGATTTTTTTTTTTTAAATCTTTACAGAATGTGGAAGGTAAGAGGAAATATGTAAAGCATTACTATTACCTATGATTCATTGATAACAGGGCAGTATCTGTCCATACTTCTTCAGAAATGGTGTTTCCTACAATAGTGCCAACTAAGAATAAGAGCCCATTTTTCTAAGCACTATGGAAACAGAATAATCTTGAAACTAGCCCTACCTCAAACAGTTTACAAGCTAAGAAATGAGAGAAAGCAGATAGTAGGTGTTGGTTTAGTCTTTATGTCTTGCCTGTATACTGAAACTGTAAAGAATTATATAAATTGTTGCTAGTTCTGATGCAGCTTTGTGGTTTGCAGATTAAACTGAAACAGTAAGTATGGTTTCTGCCAAGATGTATTTGAGTTTCTGGATCTGAATGAACCTGAAGACCTTCTTTCTCACAAAGCCTTTTAGTTTTATTTTAATATATTCATCAATGACCTGGACGAAGGGATTGAATGTACCTTCAGCAAGTTTGCTGATGACACAAAACTGGGAGGGGTGGCTGACACCCCAGAAGGCTGTGCCACCATAGAGAGAGACCTGGACAGGCTGGAGAGTTGGGCTGAGAGAAACCTAATGAAATTTAACAAGGGCAAGTGTAGGGTGCTGCACCTGGGGAAAAATAACCCCAAGCATCAGTANCCCCATCTGGAGTACTGTGTCCAGTTCTGGGCTCCCCAGTTCAAGAAGGACAGGGAACTGCTGGAGAGGGTACAGCGGAGGGCTACAAAGATGATTAGGAGCCTGGAGCATCTCCCTTATGAGGAGAGGCTGAGGGACTTGGGTCTTTTTAGTCTGGAGAAGAGAAGGCTTAGGGGAGAGCTAATTAATGCATACAAATACTTAAAGGGAGGGTGGCAGGAGGACGGGGCTGGTCTTTTCTCAGTGGTGCCAGTGGCAGGACAAGAGGAAATGGGCACAAACTTGAGTATAAGAAGTTCCACCTAAACATGAGGAGGAACTTCTTTACTGTGAGAGTGGTGGAGCACTGGAACAGGCTGCCCAGAGAGGTGGTGGAGTCTCCTTCTCTGGAGACATTCAAAACCCACCTGGACAAGTTCCTGTGCAACCTGCTCTAGGTAGACCCACTCTGGCGGGGGGGTTGGACTAGATGATCTCCAGAGGTCCCTTCCAACCCCATATGACTCTATGATTCTATGAATAGTTTTTATTCAAACTTGAATGAAAAGGGAGATGAGCTGTAGGTTTTCTGATGCCTTCTAATCTGAATTCTAAATCAAATGAAGCATCAACATTTGATTATACTTCTTTATACTTAATCTGAATATTAATATTGTTTATTTGCCCTTAATTGTTCTGAAGTTGTTAAAATGCTCTCATATAAACTAGTGAATTGCCTGCAAATGTTAGCAGCCAGAGGGAGCAGGGGGAACTTTGACGGACCAAAATAGCTTTAAAGACTTGAATGAGGATTCTCATTTCTTTGACAAAAAAAAAAACAGTTATCCTGTCTCTACTTCTTCTGTGTACAAAATGCATCTTAAAATCTCATTTAAAAATACACACAGAAGCAGTGGTCTCCATGCCACCTTACAAAGTGCAGATGTTTCTCATCAAATGTTGAAATCAAAGCATCAAGCTGGAGAGAGGCAGCTAGTGGAGTTCCTCAAGCACTGCTCTTGGGACCAGTCTTACTTGCATCTGGATGGGTGTAGATGTCACAGAAACATCTGTGGCTATGAGATGGACTGACAAAAGCAAAGTGATCACAACAGAGAAGAATATCACACCAGAAAAACTAAATAACTTTGAGGACTGGAGTAACAGAAATGACGTGAAATTCAAAGGCCAAAATCAAGCATTTAGAAAATAAGAACAAAAGTTTTACTACAGAATCTGAGCTCCTCAGCTAGAGACTGCTCAAGACGAGAATGATGTGTACATTAACTGGATACAGCACTATTTGAGCTACCAATCGGCTATAACCAAAGAAAAAGAGGAATGCATTCATAGGCTATATCAGAATTTAGACTGAAAATTAGGATGTTTTCTCCTAATTAGGGAACGAAGACAGATATCAGCTTCCCACTGTGAGTATGGAGGAGAAACAAGTTGCATTATTCTAATGCAAAGTTTGGTCACTACAGAAGAGAAGTTATATAACCTATAGGTGCTCATGTCAGTGGGGCCACATACGTCAAATTAATGTCTTGCTCCTTATGATATAGAATACTTTTAGCTTATCTAATGCACAACTTCATTTTTAAATTGAAGTGGTGTTTCACCAGATGGACTGAAACCTTTAAAAGTTATCTGTACACCCAACCCCCATTGAATTGATGCAATTAAAATATATGGGTTAAAACACTGGGAACTCAGGTATTTTCGCCAAAATGATTTATGTGAGCCACGCTGTGTCGTGGAAGGAAAACCTTTTAGTCAGTCATCCAAAAAGGCTGTGATATAATTTGTAATAATAGTGCTTTCCAGGCCCCCCAAAAGACAACAGCTTAGTTCATTCCTACTTGAAATGTCTGCCATCCATTGTATAAAGATCATCCCTGTAAATGTTATTATATAAAGAAGTTTGTTAGTTTTATTGTTTACACCCTGGAGATGTCAAATATTCCTAGAGAGCTGCTGAGCAGTCCTTTTACTGAGAAATAAATAACATGGAAATACACTGAAAGTAACTAAGAAATTATTTTGGCGCATTTGCCCCTAAACCGGTGAGTCTGATCTTTGCACTAACAGGTATTGCCTTAACATCTGAGAGACTACACACAGCTTCAACATCTTTTTCATTTTTAGCTGCCTCTGATGTCTCAAAAGAATTAATTTCACCATTGGTAACTAATTTCTTTCTTGAGAAAGTAGTGGGAATGAGGCAAAAATACCTTTTGCATCCTTTTTTTTTTTTCAGATGGATTTTATGTGTCCTTTTTCTTTATAATTCAGCTCTCTTTGAGATCTGAGACTACCTTTTCATGGTTCACAAGTTGTTGTTGTAATCAGCTTGGCTGCAGGCCCAAAGCAAGCTGTGTGACTCAGTGACAGTTGCAATCAGTGCAACCAGGAAAAAGACAAAGAGCCGATACATTTGGAACCCACAGCAATGGATGAAAATGTTTGGAGAGCTTTTCACGAAGTCTATTGGATGGAGAGCTTCAGATTAATCCAATATTCAAAATATTAAATATCATTACTGAGGAAAATGTATACAGCATCTAACGCTGCCAATTTTTTATTTAAAGAGCATTATGTTTCAATTAGATATGGTATTGTTAATGTCTCACAATAAAATGTTTCACTGTGTTGCTGTGTACTATGAGATTTTTGTTTAGGAAACACTTAGACGTGTTTTAATACAGGCAGCAAGTTACACTATCCTAAAGCCACAAAGCGGTCAAGAATGCGCTTAGCTTTATGCATGTGCTTAATTCTCAGAACCATCAGTGAGATTTAAATATGAGCTAGAAATAAAATACTTTGATTTAAACCTGACCATTTACCATCCCACAGCCTAATACATTCATATGAAAAATAACAGGTTCCCTATCTAGGATTTTAAGATTGCTTTGAAATCAAAGATGTTACTTCAATAGAATGTATCTGAATTTTTTCTTCCTAAAAATGGTAAAATCCCCTGATACAGATCCCTTGTGTATATTCTTTCTCAAGCATTTTGGTAGCATTTGTGTGATCTGCTTGTGAGAGCAATCGGGAATCCACACCTGCTAAACACTGTTGGGAGGAGCTGAATCTCGGGTGAGATATGGCCAATGTTAAATAGTTACACCTGTTCTGTCCTTGCCACGAAGAAAGGAAAAATGCACAAAGCACATGAGAAGGAGTTAAAGATATCCTGGATAGTTCCAACTTATGTAATAGTACTCCCACTTTCTCTGCTAGCAATTCATTGCTTCTTCATGAACAGAAATGTACTTAAAAGTCACCCACAATCACACATATGAATACAGTCCCACTCGTTTGCACATTTGTATAGCGATTCCTACAATATTACCTTGTATCAAGCAGCTTAAAAATGAACTTTTAAGGAAGAACATACAATACACATTTTAAATAGCCCTGGGAACTCGGCAGATACATCAGTGAGAACTATGACACGTCCTCCTGTCACAACGAGCCTTCGGTTACATAAAAATTGCCAGATTGGCTCAGATTAGTTGTCCATCCAGTCTCGAATCCTGTTTTTGAAGGTGACAAGTACCAGATGCTTCAGAGGCAGGTGCAAGAAACCCCCATACTGAACACTTATGTAATAGAGAGGGCTCTTCCTAAAATCAGGCAGTTGGTGGGTGGCTTATGCTTCACAGCAGG
Source organism: Arenaria interpres (assembly GCA_013399435.1). Classification (NCBI taxonomy): domain Eukaryota; kingdom Metazoa; phylum Chordata; class Aves; order Charadriiformes; family Scolopacidae; genus Arenaria; species Arenaria interpres. The sequence goes on along the minus strand of VXAK01018908.1, from coordinate 6,691 downwards.
AGAGTTTATCATGCCGTGAAATGTTTATCTTTGTTATGTAACCGTGGATGTGATTACCCATCTATAGTCAGCTCGGGCAAAAAGTGCCACGGGGCTTTTAATAAACACTGCTAATCAGGACCTTGGTTTATTTCTCAGCTGAGAGACATCAGAGCAATTCAGGATCTGAGAGACCCTAGAGTATTATACCAATTTGCTAGACTGATCATTTTTTAAAGTACAGAAACCACTCATAAGTATGCTTCATTTATCCACCTAAAAGTCGGGTGCCTGGTCTAAGCTAGTCACTAAACCAGAGACACATCCTAGTCCAAGTGCTGGTAAGTAGAAGCCCTGAGTTTCTAGGGTTACACATGATGAGCTTGAATTGGGGAAGTAAGCAAGAGGACTTTTTGCCTCAAGACCTTCTTGGGCAAAAGAAAAATCTCTTAGGCAATTGGAACTTAAAATATCCCAGATCCGAAGTACACTATAATTCTAAAATAATGTTCATAATCTCCATTCCTTAAGAAAGACAGTGATTTTTTAAATAAAAGGATGGATTTGCTTCATAGTAAAGGGGGAGGAATGGAAACATGCAGTATAAATACCAAAAAAAACATTCTACATTGGATGCTTGATTTTTAAAGTAGTTTATATTGCTGGTTTAAATTTTTGCTCTCCTTCCCTGAGTTAAAGGTTTTCTCCAAGAGGCATCATCCATGTACAACAATTTAACTGAATTTGTTTGATGGTATAATCATGCCATGAGTTAATTTAACACAATTCTGTTATGCTCCTAGAAATAATGACACATACAGCTTAGTTGTCACACTGGTTTGCAGCACAAGCCCATTTATAGGAAAAGAAACAACCAAAATGCAGACAGTCTCAGGTTTAAACATTCTTTTAAACTAAATAATTTCAATAAAATGGCAAGAACAAGCATGGTGGAAGAAGACACTGGAGGAACCTGAAGTGGTGGCGGGCAAGTTCTCTCTTTGCAATCCTGCTACCTCACAGGTAGTCTTCTTTTCCAAAGCGAAGACTGTGTGCAACATTCACTTGTGCTAGAGCTAACACGCCATTCAGACCTTGCATCTCCATTTCCGATTCCTTCCTGCTTCTACTGGAATGGAAAAGCTTGAGAGAGTTATGTATCCATTTGAATCTCTAAGGCACCTTTAAAAACATGGTGGATATTTCCATCCTCAGTTCTAGAAGTGCGAGAAATCAGGGTGGAGTAAGAATCGTCCTTCCATGGAAGCTGAGTGATGTAGGAACACACTTCCTCGTGGCTGAACATATTAAACACTTGTGCAAATGCTCCTTGTTTGCTTTACTGCGAAAGAAACAGGTTTGCTTTAACTCCCTGCAGTGGTAGGTTGAAACTAATCTCCCAGCTGTGCCCTGAAATTAATTAAAAGTCTGCATACAACTGACCACAGCCTCTCAGCTGAAATCTCTTCAACTACATTGCAAGCTCTGGTTCGATCATGCCACACCCTGCAGATTTTGAAATTAATTGCCAAAGATCACACAACACAGGGGTGGCAGGGCTGGGAGGAGAACCAGAACTGCTGACGGGTCATTCCGCGTTTGGAGCATTAGACCACAGTTTCCCCCAGACAACACGTTCCTGCATGTGGAACAGAAATGTGTCTCCGGTTCCTATTTTATATAGACTGAAATGACTGCAATGAATCTGTGCCCCGTTGCTGGCCAGCAGGCACCACGGTAATTTCTGAATATATTTGGGACTTTCCCTTTGGAGGATGCTGGGGCCTGATTTTCTAGGTAACTATTGATAATAATGGGTCAAAAAGTCCAAGAAATGAAATATATGGAAGATTATATTTAATTTAAAATAAGATTTGAAATAAGATTTTTGCATGATCTTCACAGAATATTTACTTCTTAACGTAACTGTTAGCAAAAAAACGAGACTGCAGTCATTTTCAGTGTACTTCGATTGCCTGTTTTCTTCCTTTTATTTACCCAAATGTTGTGGTATTTTACCAAGCCACACTTTAGGTTGCACGAATCACCACTGCTTCCACAAAAAGCAGTTTTGCCCTGCCTTTTTCTTGCTTCCCCCCTCTACATTATCCATTCTTTGGCAAGCACGGGTGTTCATCTAGTTGCATGATTAACTGGAAATACCGAAAGAGCAATCAGTTTTTATTTTCCACACTAGTTTTAATCTGGGTGAATTTCCCAGTGCAGTTCATCGCTCAACACACAATTATCTGAGCCACCTAAGGGGCAAGATAGGGAAGGGAGCAGAGTAGGAGGAAGGTGAGGCTGCTTCTTTCAGTGGCAACACTGCCCTGGCTGGCCATACCTTAAGGCATATAAGGTATCGCAAAAACCAAACATATGCTTAACCCAAGACATCCTGTGAGCATGCCCAAAAAGGGTAGAATAAAGTTTCTGAACAACTGATACCACAGACCACCGCTGTGATTGCTGTGCACATCAGCCACATCAAAGGTACAACAGCTGACACAGCCGAAAACAGACAACATGTCCCCTCCACCCTCCCACCTGGGCCTCCAGTTTTCCAACACGGAGCAGCAATTGCTAGCACTTTTCTATCTAGTATAAACGGTTCTAGGTTATTACAAATCCATAACCGGAACAACCTATGAAACTCTGATATTCTGATGAGTTAGACTCATCTCAAACACATTTGAATTGGTACAGATTTGACTCTAATATGATTTTGTATCTTGCTGGAAAACATTTTTTTTAGACAGGAACATCAGGCAGAACAACTTTTTTATCCTGTATGCAGTAACAGAATTCCTGGTTAGAATTTAACAAAATCTGACTTTGCTGAAATACTAATAAAGATTTAATCAGCTCAGTTTAGCTAAATCCATATTAAGATGTGTGTAATGACACCCCAGTGTTTAACTTACTCTAGGATTCTGAATGAAAGCTATTACAGAAGAAATTCCCAAGTGACCTCTAATAATTTTCCTCAAGATGGCAGAATTCCTGTCTAACCTCCATTTTTTGAAAATTTGTCACCTACATCTGGATACAAATATAAGCATCGCTGTGTTTTGCGGGGGCAGGGTTCAAAAATTCCATATTTAGGAGTTAAAACCTCAAGTAAGAAGTGGTCACTTAAGTTCTGCAATGGCCGACTAATCTGGATGACATTACTTAACTTCCACTGATCCTATTATGGATTTTAAGATGTGAATGCCACGCCGAGCAGAATTATGCAACCAAACCCCCCTAATACATCTTCTATATATAAGTCTTCGGCTGCAGACTCAGAGTCCTGCTACACTCCAGGGCCACCCCTGGCCATCTCTTTCACCAGAGACGTTCCCAGACACACGGGGAACCATTTTGAGGAATGGGCCAAACGTAGGCTGGCTCTACAGCAGCTGCAGTGCGTGAGAAATGCTTCAGTCCCACTCAGTCAAGTAAATGTGTTTTGTGACATAGAGCAGACTGCTGCCTCATCATAATTACTCCTGGTTAACTGAGCACTTTTAAGAGCAGTGTTAGTCACAGAAGGACAAACGCTGGTGACTTTGGGATGCATAGACGTGTGCAAATTACAAAAATACAGAAACTCAGAATACAGGTTATTATTTCGCTTACAGAGATTTCCCCTTGTATGTTACCTGCCTTCCTAATTACATATATTGTCTTCCTTTTCCATCAGCAGCCTGTTTCTCATTTAAAAGGTTCTCTGGAAGCAAGGCCACCAGAGAATACTTGCACCTCAGAGGTCCACAGCTCTCAAAATGTTACAGCAGAGCAACGGCACTGAGGTATAAACTATTTTTTGTAAAGTACAACTGAAGTAGGCTTTGGATGTAGGAAAACGTCAAAAGCAATGTAAAAGATCATAAGTTTTAACCACATTTGTCCCATCCCATACTGGGCATTACTTGTCTCTAGCTAAGGAGTCATCCCTGTACCTACAGCTCAGAGTGAATGCCACCTCAGCAGCTCTAGTGAAAAGTACCAGAAGCTTGCATTTTTACAGTTAACTTTTCCGGGTCATATACACGAAGGCCAGATTTCAACTCAGGACATTTAAATCATAAAGTCTGGAACATCAGAAAGCAAAAAAGTGCAGAACATATGAAGAAAGACAAGACCCCAAAGCACGTGGGACACGGAGCGACCGTTTGGCTGGGGTTTCTGAATGGTGTCACTCGTACCCAGCCCGCTCCTGCCTTGTTTGCACAAGCAGGACTCACTCATACTTCTGAAATAAGCCCATTTATGTTGAAAACACCTGATTGCTTCTTTCTGCTCCAAAAAAAATGAACCTGGAAGGCCCTGAAACCACCTGCTGCTCAGCAAAAGGGGGCCCATACTCCAGGATTGTGTTCTCTGATCTTTCCGACCTGGGCAGAGCTAAACAACCAGGATTTCAAAATCAAGACACAGATCAGCACAGATTTTCTGTCCTCTTCATGATATTCAGGTGAAGGGAGAGAAACTGCTTGCAAGACCTTTGCCACAGCACGAGACCACTTGGAGAAGTTGGAGAGCCACCACAGGTGAAGAAGCGGTGGGACCTTCTCCCCTTACCTCCTCCACAGAGACAATTAAAAATCACAGGCTGGGTCTCACGTTTTCAGTTGACAACTGAATACACTTTATTCTTAATAAAGACACTCACAGAAACCTTAAAGGAGACTGAAATTATTTGAAATTATTCGTGGCATATTACAAAATAGTTCATTTTATTGAATTGCCATGATGAAAATTATTTTTACATCGAATGTATTTAAGGAATTTCAAATAAAACCCCAGATTAATGCTCTTTCTTGTTGTCATCATCATCATGTCTCTTCAAGTGCATCTGAACAGAGCTATACCACACCTGGCAAACTGAGCTGATTCTTGAGTATTCTTGTATAGGATCATATTAATCAAATTATCTTAACAAAACCATTACCTTACAGAATGTTAAATATTCCAACTTTGAAGTCAGTAGAAAATGAGAATTATATTAGCCAGAAGTCACATTATCTGCCAGTCACAAGACCAGGAAGTTTTCCAAAAGGATTCTCATTGCTAAGTAGAATAATACCATGTTCCCAGGGCTGAGTTTCAACACACTTGAGGGGGATCCCATCAAACTGCCAACTTGATTCATGTGAGTTGTAAAATTGTACAGAAACAGGTTTATAATGTATTTTTAGTATTTGGATTAGGTTGTGCCATGAATAACTGATCCATTTTTGAGTGTACTCTTTTAGAAAAAAAAAAAATAAATTACAAAACAATTGGAAATTTTCCTCCAGAAGCCTCCCAGAGCAGGAAGCAAGCATTACTACGGCAGGTTTGAGATGTGTGCAGCTTGAAACGTACGGCTTAGGCCCTTCAGGTGATAGCAGTTTACTATAATTGTTCCATTATGCTTATGGTAGAACCCTCTTACGGAAACATGAATTTCCATCCACTGGAACACCGAAGCAAACATAAACCATCTCGAAACAAAATGCGCCTTTTCTGGCCTGCTATAAGATAAATCTGTGTTTAAAATGCTTTAACTGACCACCCCTCAAAATAAAAACCCGAATAAAACTACATATGCTTTTTCCTCACTGTAACATTTTCTTACAGTCTTCAATCGCACAGAAAAAGTCTTCAATAAAAATATTTGGAAATCGTTAAGACCCATGGACAAATCGTATGTTGAACCTTAGGTGAAAAGGAAGGATTTCCTTAACAAATACCCTTGATAAATGCAATACTGCCCTGCTCCTGCGTGTTCAAACGGATGCTGCAAGTCTGTAGTCCGGCCTACGATGATGTAGGGCTCTCCAGGTTCCCTCAAAACAGGGTCAACTCCTTCTCCCGATTTCCCATGTCCCAGTCTCTCCCTTCCTTGGGAAAAGCAGCCAACTCACTGTAGTGTGGGAATCGGCCACGTTATTATCGCCAGGGGAGCTCGCCCCATCTTTTTCAAACAGGAAGAGAGAACAGCTCATCGCCGCTCCTACGGCACCGCCAGAGCTGGGAGGAATCCCGCAGTTACAGGAAAGGCTGAAATGGGATTAGAGCAGAGTTGACAGCCAAGGCTCTGGGAGAGCTGCCCTGGAAAAGTGAGGAAGCGCACGGGAGGCCGAGGATAACGAACGTGCATCAGGGAAGCGATGTCTCTCACAGCAGCACCACGGCGCTTCGCTCCATGCGTTTCAGGCACCGATAGGTATCAGTTGGCAAGCCTGCATACAGAGGCCGGGCAGGAAGAAATCAAAATCCAGCCGGCAGACAAACCCACGATATAATCTTTTATTATAATCTAATCTACTTGACGGTCTGACTCATGGCTTTCGGAGTCCTCGGGGTTTGCAGCACTGCCCCGCTTTCCCGTCAGACGTTTCCCATGCCGGGTCCCGAGGAGGGAGCCGGGTTCAGCAGCTGCTGCTGCTCCTTGATGCCCCCGCCGGGGCCAGGGCTCCGCACCCCCTCCCGCCCCACCGCCCGCTCACGGGACTACGAGTTTAAGGACCGAACTCCACACCGGCTCCCCTTCCCCCGGCCCGGGGCGAGCCGCCCCCCGCACGGGTGACACGCGGCCCCGCGCAGAGCGGGGCAGGCCCAGCCCAGCGCCGCCGCTCCCTCCCTCCCTCCCTCCGCCGCGGGGGGGACGGGGACACCGCTGCCACCGGGAACGGGACGCGGCGGGTCCCCCTCCCCAGCAGCCCCCCCGCAAGCTGCC
>VXAK01018904.1:0-10413 GCA_013399435.1 Arenaria interpres | reverse complement strand
TCCCACGTGCAACATTTTTTCTTCGTAGGCTCCTAATTGCTGTATTGAACCAATTTCCTTCGTCCAATCCAGGGGCTCTGCCAGCTATTTTATGTCTATCGCTAGAGCTGATCCTTGTATCATATCTTTTAGTTTGAAGAATGGCGTCAGGTTGTTCTGCAGCATGTGTGTATGGGTTTGAAACCCTGTTGTTCAGGTCTAGGGTAGTATTTGATTAGATTCAATAGAGCGCCTTCAAGTCTACATATTTATGGGACTGGATTGAATAAAGTTTATTAGAGAGGCATCTTTTCTTCCTTGATTCTTAGCTGTCTAGCTGGTTGTTTTTATACCAGCCTTACTGAGGGCAGGGTGTGAGTACCTGTGTCTGGCGCTTCAAAACCTTACCTCTGCGCATTACAAGTGAGAGAGGCGGCACATTAATTTGTAATGTGCTTTATTATATTGACACGCTGCAGGAATTCAGAGTAGGGATGAGTGAAAGTTCAAAAGAGCAGACTTGACATCAAATAATTCTGTAAATGTATGGGTGCTTCTAAGGATATTTGGGTTGAAGTATTTTTGGAACAGCCCGTTTCTTTGACTTTCCCTTATTTTTGAGCCTGAGGTTGGCAAAACCTGCCCTTTTGTGCTCTTTAAAGTGTACTGATAGGAGATAATGGTTGTACGCTTAAGATCAAAATTTTAATTGGCTATTGTGTTAAGGAACCAGATAGGTTATGGAAAACAGTAGTTTTTCTACTGCTTTTTCTTACTGTGTTAAAAAAGCTACCAGTAGGTTTGAAAGGTTACTTCTGTCTGTGGGTACCGAGACTATTCCTTTGGAATATCACCGTGAACTCCCATAACCCTCCCCTTACCTGAGGTCTAGGGGCAAACTGAAAGCTCTGGACGAGCTTCTTCCATGGGTCAAATTCCTGTCAGTATTGCTGCTTAACAGAAACGTGTTCATAACCTTTCGCTATTCATTGAACAATTGAGCTAAAAGTCAAAGCGGATACACGGATCAAAGGCTGATACGCGAACGTCTGTCACTAGCTGGACTAGTTATTTCGTTTATTTTGCACAAACAACTTAAGGCTGTTGTTTTTCATTAGTTTTCCTGAGTTGTTCAGTAGCTGTCATGTTGAAAGTGATTTCTTTGACACATTTCCTAGTAAGCTTTCTGGGAGAGGAAGGAAAGAAGGGTATAAATACAATAAACGGCAGAGGTCAAGAAATAAAGACAAAAATAACCTATTACCCATTTATTAATCATGTAAAAGATCTTGAACTGATTTTGGCATGTTCTCGTAAAATTACTTCCAGTCTGGTTAGGTTAAGCTCATACTTAGAATTACATTTCTAAAAACAGTAAAAAAACAAAACCAAAACTTACTTTTTTCCCCTGGAAATCCCTCAGCTTTCGTAAGAAGAATCTTCCCCAGTTTGCAGCAACAATTTTTAGACACTTGGACTGTCAGAGTTATTTATTTTAATGATTGTTCTTAAATACTTCTTATGGTCTTGAAATGTTCGTATTTCTTGTAGTGTCTCATAGAATAACATTTTAAAATAACTAGAAAAATATAAGATCACAGAGGCGTGGATTTGTTATTGAGTGTTTTTCCTTATTTTGCAAACCTAACACGTAACGTTAAATATTGGCCCTTCGCAAGTAGAAAAGCTGTGTCAATAGGAGTAAAAGTCATGTTGCATGTTCGTATGCCTCAGCATCCTACGGACGAATCTCCACAGACAAAACTAACCCCAACAAGATTTCCTTTGGACTGTGAGAACTGTCATATTTAAGCAGTGATAGATAGTTGATGGAGCTCGAACGGCACGGCCAGCATTTATTTGCAATGGGAAAATGAAATCTAAAATAATTTGAAGAGTAGTCTTTTGCTAGCATTAGTCGTCAGTGATTTAATTTTAAGGGAAGTAGACTTTCAAAGTACTGTATTTCTAAAATGTGTCACTTCAAAATGATTGATATTAAAAGCAGTGATGATTGCGAATGTATTTCCACAGCTACCATTTTATGAAATGAGAGCGTATAAAGACATGCAGTGCAAATAACTAGTATTCCCATTTAAGATCATTTTCCTTGTGGTCACAAATTACTGTACAGTGCAGTTAGAGTTGTAAATATGCAGCACGTCTAGATACCAGCCATAGTTTAAGGTGGAGCCTGCACTGACTGAAAATGTAAACTTGACTTTACTACTGATAACGCGATTGAAAGAAGATAAAATCATGTTTTGCACATATTTATTAAATGCATTTAATATACACTGATAAGAAACACTACAATGTAAGGCAAAACTCATTACAGCTCGTCAAACTTTGCCTGTACTAGCTGTTTTAAAAATGCTTCTTCATTAGCTAATTCATTATTTAAGAAGTTGGAGAGATAAGCAAATTAAAAATGTTCTTTGTTTCTCCTGTAGGACTTGCTTAAAATTTAAATAAAGGAAATTCTGTTTTATCCTTGAAATCAGATAATATATAATTTATAATGACTTAGGGTTATTAGAATAGAAGTAGGTTTGGAAGGACAAATAAATATACTGGTCAGCATTTTTAACATGTCAGACTGTTTAGGGAAGGATAGAGGAATAAAAATAGAGAGTAGATAAGCTTTTGAAAATCCTTGATGCTATCTCGAGTTCTGTAGGTGGCTAGTACTTAATATCAAGATATTTATCCCAGTATTTCACATTATGCAGTGCTTAGCGCAAAAGTTTCATAAGGTTTGTAACTTACTTAGACTAAAATAGAAAAAAGACTTTTATTAGAATAAAGTAATACATAAGAATATGACAGCTAATGATTCTAATAGTAAGATTCAGTAACTGACTTTGGTGATTTTTAAATAGTGGTTTTATCCGAACCGTTCAGTTGCTGTAGTACTGTTCAGAAATCAGAATTTTTATTGCAGTTTTTCTACACTTCCAAATCCGTGTTTCATACCTTTTTTCATGTTAGTCTTTCACATCTTCTAATTGTTCATCCAATTAATACCACTATTAGTAATCGTATCGCAAATCTCATGGCACTAAGCCCCCAAAAGGGTTTCTTTGCCATGAGGTAGGCAGTCTATTACAGTTATTAACTAATATTAGAGCAAGCCATGTATGTCTCTCAGACTAGGGAAAACGGGGCCAATTGCAGATTTTCTTCATGCCTCAGAAGTCAATTTTCTTTCACTTGTGGGGCAACACTATTAATACATTCACTGTTCCAACATGCTCTGAACAACAGGTAAATAATTTATTACCAGAAGACTGAAAGGTAGTGTAGTTGCTGGAACTTCACTGTGTAGATCTTGTTTTAGCTTGATTTTCTTTAGTAAAAGTTAAAATAATGGTTAAACCAACTGTAGGTGAAAAGATATTATTTTTAAAAAAATTATTATTTTTTTAAATAAGCTTGCATATGTATAGATGCAAACAGACATGCATAATGAAAACAATGTCATAATAAAAAATGGGAATAATCTAATTTTGTTAGTGAATATGTATGGTTATATGTAAATGGATAAATCAATAATAGCTTAAAAGTGAAGCCTTAAAGTAGCAACTCAGAACCCCCCCCTAGATTAACAAAAAAAAGCTCCATAAATAATGTTAGGAACTCAGTATGGTTTAGAGCAATTGCAAATACGATTTCACAGATGCTTACATTTTTATGTTCGCATTTATTTCACAAGGTGAAATGAACTGCTGGTAGCACTAACAAAATTAAGTTGCATGAAGGTTTTCAGCAGGAAAAAACCCTGATTTCAGCGGAACAGAATTTGGAATGAAAAGTTTCCTGTAGAGTCAAAAAGGCGGTAATTTTTCAGGAGAAAAAAGTCTCAAAGGCAAACCAAGGGTTTCTTGCTGGAGTATGTCTCCCATTCTGTGCCAACGTAGTCTTATGATATGCTCATCCTGTTTGGCCTTAATGCAAAAAGAGTTGCACCATAGGAAACATGGTCTGGCAGAAGAACTCACACAGAATAAAGGGAAATTTATATGTTTCTATTCCTGTGTTTCTGTTTCCAGGCAAGGTATATTTTTGTCCTTTCTGTTTACTAAAAAATTAAAAACCATTAACACCGCCCGGAAACGCCCCGACTCCGCAGGATCTTTAAGAATAAATTACTTCCATTCAAATTTTGCTCTAGACATGGAAAAAACTACCTGGAATATGTATCTATATTGTAAAAATTCTGCTCAACCTCCACATGTGAAGTACAGGCTTGAAGACTTAACCATATCCATAATTCAGATCCTTGTTGTGTGTGATGAACCTTTTTCATTGTAGTTTCTATTTGCCAGATGTTCAGCTGCCATTTTCCAGTGAAGTAACATTGACTAGGGCTTAAGGACATGATTAATTCTTCATTTTACAGTGTTGGAGAAGGGAAAATATGCAAATGCTTTTAAATAACACTTTTTTATTACTCACATTGTTGACTGGATAAAGACATGCTAGTGTGCGTAGATGGTTCTGTGTGTGTATGCCGGAGATTTTAAAAATTACAGTTTTTGACCCTGTGTATTGCTGATAAAACTCACTCTTCTTATAAATACTGTGCTATATATTGTAGAAGGGAAAGCTATGTACAAGGAGTAACTATGGTGTTAGTTAGGCTTTTCTTGTGTTCGTTAGAGGACAAGGAAGAGATAATTTGGAGGAACTCAAAGGTACCATGTATTTTAACCTGTCTACGGTGGATAGTAGTACATAATTAGAATAAATAAAATGAAAGAAATACAGAAGTAGGTATCAAATCCTCTTTCTCCAGTTGTGCTTGATTCACTGCGTACTCAGACTGTGCAGCATCCTGTCATCTTGTGGTGGTTGGTGTCTGTTATGCCCTGTCAGTCCCGCTTCTTTCAGCCTTTCCTCATCCGAGAGATGTGCCGGTCTCTTAATAATGTTAGAGGCCCTTCGCTGGACTCTCCAGCAGCTCCCTATCCCTCTTGTACTGGGAAGCCCAGAACAGGACACAGCACTCCAAGCATGACCCCACCAGTAAAGATCACCACCTTGACCTGCTGGCAAAGTTCCTCCTACTGCAGCCCTGGATACGGTTTGCTTTCTTTGCCGCCAGGGCACCGTGCTGGCTCAGGTTCAACTTGGTGCCCGCCAGGAGCCCCTGGTCCTTCTCTGCGAAGTCTTGTATCTATCATTTTTATCTACATATACTTACATATAACTTATTCTTACATGGCACCTTCTGTTACTGTAAACCTGCACAGAGATTAAATATATATGTAAACTAAAAAAATCTTATGTATTGCACCACTGCATGATATACATACAAGTGAGTAACATTTTGTGCCTGATGTGACAATCCTCCTGTGAGGAGAAATTCACAAAGCATAGAATTTTGGTTCCTGAGAGATGTTTTTAGTGAGATTAGGAAGAAAAAAACCTGCTGCTTTCTAAACAAAACTGTTGGCAGCCTCCTTTCACATGTAATTTTGTAATCCATTTCTGGAAGGGTTTTTTGGAAGTAAGTCATTATCTCACATTCCTGGTTTACATGAAAACTTAACCTGACAGCAGAACAGTTTTAAAGAGGTGTCTAATAGTTACTTGTGGGTAAGTTGTCCCCATTTTTGCCTTGTGTGTTTGTAGCATCTTTTTTTTTCACCATTCTAACACTTCTTTTCAAGGCACTGATAATTATGCAGGGAATTGAGGAAATCTCAGAAAAAACTTTACAATTAATTAAAATATTTAATAACTAATTTCATTGTGGCTATGATGTAATAGAAAGCGTTAACATGTGGGCTAGTAATGTAATTTGTCTCAATGCATTTTCTTTTTTTATTTCCTTGGCACAACTCCCAGAAAATTGTTTTCTCTTTCCAAGTTCGTCTCTCAGTATTTTATTTAAAAAAATACAAAAATATCTTAACACAATCTTGTTGTCTCCTCTATTAACTTTTGATTTACTGTCACTTGAAATATTTCCCGCTTCTTGGACTCATGCTGCCAATTTTCTTCTCTCTTCATGGAGAATATTTTGCCATTCTTGAGCCTGGGTTCAGGAGTACAGAGCAGTAACAGTAAACTATCAATTAAGCTTTTTTTTTTTCCTAACAGATGGAGTCCACAGGTTGCAAGTTGTATTTAGTTGCATGGAATAGCCTTGCCTGTGTAAAACACAGAGCACAAAATGTTGCTTTCTTTTTTTCACTATAATACGTAGTTAACTCATCAGTATATACTGAGGTCATCTTGAGTGTCCGACCTGCTTCCAGGCAATTATTTTTCTGTTGTCTTACTTTGCTCTGTAAATAAGTTACTGCCATTTCGTATTTGTCAAAATGTCCTATCTTAACTCAGAAAGGTAGCCTTCAATTTTATTTTCTGGCTTTTAAAATAGATCTCAGTGGGTTCAGAAAATCTGTGTTACAGAAATTATGGGGGTGTCCCAAGCAAACCTAGCAGCTGTGGGAGTCAACATGAGCACAAACGAAACAGAATGCGGTTAGGAAAAAAACAAATCACAAATACACTATGTACAAACTGGTTGGCACAAAAATGGACTTGACCAACTATAGTAGATTATACATGTAAATAATTTAAGTACTGGAGTCAGTGGTGCTGTTCCCCACTATATGGCACGTCAGGGCAGTCATACTGAACTTGACTGTAAACCATAAATGTCCTATCTTTTTGCTTCTGTTAACTTTGTTCCAATCAAATGCTCTAAGCTTTTAATTTGGCAGGAGAGGGTAAGGGTGTCATCATAGAAAAGTCTGGGATGATTGCCCAGTATGCATTTCCTTCTGAGTTCTGATGCTTAACTTAGTATATTTTTAAACTGTATTAGGAAATTAAATAATTTCTCTTTTAATGTTAATGTGAAAAAGTTCATAGCCCATACCTGTTTGAAACACAATTGCTCTGTTTCCAAAGTGTGGATTCAATAACAAACCAGCTAAAATACAGCAATATGATTTGCAGACTGTAAACACCTGTAGATGCCTCAATGCGGCTGCGTTACACATTTGATCGTCATGCTGTGGCAATTTATTTACACACTCAGCTTTCAAAAAAACTCAACTCTTTTTGCTGTTAATGGCTTCCAATTTACATGGATTTTAATAGGCTTTAAAATCTACCCTGAAGGCTGTTGCAATGTTTAGCAAGTAATGAAATAATTCACATTAGTCACACTTACCGTTAAACTGTTTCCTAACTTTTGGTAGAAGGAAGCAAGCATGTACCAAAAGATCCAATTAAAACTTCTGCTGGATGGAAGTGTTTGCATTGCCCCTCTCTAATTATTTATTTAATATTTTTTTTTGGTGGAATGTCCTGATTGCAGCAGAGATAGGGTTAATTTTGACAAGGATACTGACCCAAACTGGCCAAAAGGGTGTTTATTACCATGTGAAGTGATGCTGGGTGTATAGCGGGGAGCACCCCCCTGGGGTGGGGGGCAGCAATCCCTGCTTGGGGGTAGGTTGGGGTTTTTCCGGGTTCCATTCAGTGACCGATTGTACATTCATTGTGTTTTGTATATTCCTTGATCAGTGTTACTGTTTTCCCTTTTCTTTGCTGTTCTGTTAAACTGCCTTTATCTCCACCCATGAGTTTTGCCTTTTTCTTCTTATTTACCCCCCATCCTGCCACAGGGCGGATGGGGTCAAGCGAAGGGACGCTTGGTTCTCCTTTTGCCAGCTGGGGGTAAACCACGACATAGAACATGGGCAGGAAAAAGGTGCTTTATACTTCTCAGTTCTGTGAGTCTACGTCAAACACCCCATTGCACACAGATACCAGGTAATTTTGAAGCTGGAGAGAATACTGGAGTGTGGTTACAATGTGGCATAATGGCTTTGCAGTGTGGTGAAAAATGTCCTAAAATGTCTGTCGTTTTGAAGTGGATACACAGTTTTATTCAGTTCAATTAGTTAGAAATTTAGCACTCACAGCACCTGATTATTAATATATTTAATGTTAATATCACCACAGAGCTAGAAGACTTATGTTTACGCTCTCTAGATTACTAGCTAATACCACCTGTATTCTGTTTTATACACTGTATATGAGACAGTATTTTTCATGTCATAAGTTGTCTGGTACTGCTTAATTAAGATACTTGGGCACAATTTTATATTTAAGGTGTTAAACAAGTTAGATAGCTATAAATCCTGAGGATTTCCATAGTAAACTATTTTATATTGATTTCTGTTTGGGTTGCATGCTGAGCAGCACGATTCAGATGATTGTAAAAACCTATGTTTTAGGCATGTCGATGCAATATCTAAGCAAAATAATTTCATAGAGATAATATCTTTTCTTCAAAAAACTTGGAGGGAGGAAGAGCTAGTAAAGGATTTGGGGGACACAAGTTGATTATACAGAAAGGTAGATAATGAGTAGTGTTGCATACCTACCTCATACCCTCCTTTTTCATCATTTTAGTACGTCAAACTATTGATACATTTATAAAATTTTCAAGTTTTGAAATGGCAAAACATTTGCTACAAGACAAAAACTGTACACAATCAGTAATAATACCTGCTGCAATTGTATTAAAAATACAAAAAGTAACATTATTTATTTTAATTAATACATTACAGAGCTATCAATGTGTTTGCTTGCCTGGATGGGAAGGAACATTTTGTGAATACGAATCAAATGAATGTAATTCAGAGCCTTGTAAAAACAATGGCACCTGCGTGGATCTTTTCAACAGCTATCGGTAAGTGTTGCATCCTCTCACTGTAAGATTGTGTTCCAGGAATGACAGAATTACTCATGCAGTGCTTCTCTTATTTCTCAACTTGGAGAATGGAATGTTATTACCCAAAGATGAGTAAACAACTTGTGTCACGGATACACTGCTACGCCGCACATTCATTTGAAGTCAGCAGACAATTGTAGATGGAAAAGTAAAAAAAAAAAATGCATCAATTCAAAACACTTAACGAGTAATTTAATCTGGAACTGTATTTTGTCAAAGAAAATATAGGATCTCTTTCTGACATATCCGCCCAGTAAGCACAGGAGGTGCTGTAAGAGTGAAAGTAGTGGGAGTGGACATAGTTGTGCAATCTCAGATGAAGAGATTATATCATTGCTGCCATCTTGTGGCTTAAAATGACAACAAAATAGCATTTAACTAAAATTTACAGCCACACTGGGAGCAATGCAGAGAAATGAGGATTTGACACTTAACTGTATTATTTTAACTCAAACCCCAGTCTTTATTTCCTGCATGCATTCGTGATTTAGAAACTATTTTGTTTCAGTGTTATGAGGATAAGAACTCCATAAACAATCTGGCAGTCAGCTTCTTCTATTTGTAGCCAGGGTTTATCTATATCATGATGTCACTATTAAAACAGCCCTTCTGCATCTAAATGTAAGCTCTTTAACAGATACTGGTGTCTGATATATTTGATATATACTGGTACTGAGTTTGTGCAGGAAGGGTGTGTGAGAAAAGTGGAGCATTCCACTGGTTGATCACCAGGCACCGTTCTGTGACCATCTGTGCTGGTCAAGGGCACTCATCCTCCCTGACCCACAAGGCAGAATGGTGAGGACTCCTCTGAGAGCAAAGGCTGATGCCTCCACCCAGGTGGAGCTGCTGCAGGACAGACCTCAGGCTGCAGGAGGTGCCCAGACCTTTCTCCTGGGGCAGGGACAGGCAGCAGACCTGCCTGCAAAAGGGGTGCCCGGGCGCAGGACACCCTGCAGCAGGTGGCTGAGCTGCAGGAGGCAGCGAGGAGGCTGCGTAGCTTCAGGGAGGCTGAGAAGGGGACAGGCAGCTGCTTCCAAGCGCAATCTGCAGTGGAGCAACAGCCAAGCAGCCAAAACCTCCCACACTGTCACGCACAGAAGGGAGAGGGGTCAGTAACACGGAAGAATGGAAGCTTGTGACAGCAAGGACCAACGGGAGGAAGAGATGTCCCCTAAAGCCTGAGGTGCCCTTGCAGAACCGCTTTACCGCTCTGCAGACTGAAGAAGAAAGACCTGTCACATCAGGAGAGAGGCTGGAGATGAGCAGCACCTTTGCTACCTCATCTGCTCCCCATGCCACAGCCTGGGGTTTTGCTTACTTAGACCATGGGACTCGCTTTCAGAAACCTGATCTACTCAGAGATGTGGTCAACAGCTCAATGTCCAGGTGGAAGCCAGTAATGAGTGGCATCTCTCAGGGGTCACTACTGGGACTAGTGCTGTTTAGCATCTTTGTCGGTGACATGGACAGTGGGATTGGGTGCACCCTCAGCAAGTTTGCCAATGATGCCAAGCTGTGTGGAGTGTTACACATGCTGTAGGGAAGGGATGCCATCCAGAGTGATCTGGCGAGGCTTGAGAGGTGGGCCCATGCCAAACTCATGAAGTTCAACCAGACCAAGTGCAGGATCCTGCACATGGTTTGGGGAAATCCCAGGCACAAATACA
>VXAK01018902.1:3298-26015 GCA_013399435.1 Arenaria interpres | reverse complement strand
ATCATTGAACTACATCATTAGTTTGTATTTATATAGCGCTGGATTTTACGTAAATGGTTTGAGCAAGCATTGTCTGTCTAACCTTGGCCTTGAAAAAGGTACTTTATTTCAGTGCCTGTTGTTTGACTATGTATTGAGGTTTTGTGCCATCCCTGAGTGGGAAGTTGAACATGCTATATAATTATACAGACATATCTAAAAGGGAGGTAATCATGTGTTCTACATTGGGGTGTTTTTGTGTGGTTTGGTTTTTTTTTTTTTTTTTCCCCCTAATGCAATGCTGGACTCCAGATCACTGTCTTTTCCTAATTCGGGCAAAAAAATGTGGTGAAAAAGCAGCAGCATGGAGGAGTTAGTAATGACTTCTTTATGGAAAGAGACAATAACGTAAACAAATGTCTAAGGAAAGAATGTCCATGTTAAATAATACAGTAGCTTTAAGGATTCTTTCTGAAAATTAGGAAAAGAATTCTTGACTCAAAGAGATTATTTACATATACACACGTATGCACTCTAACAAAATGCTAATTCTCTGATCTTGCCTTCAGTTGTGGCATGCATTTGCGCTGTTCAGCACAATAAAATCCAGTGTGGGTTCTGCTGTGTAGGGATGAATAAGACATTCTTGTCATAAGGGTCTAAAGAGGGTGAGATGAAGCCATACTGGAACCTTGATTTGTATGAGGGAGAAAATAAAAAGTCATGTGAAAAGTTTCCTGAAGATCCTGTTTTTTGTGTTTTCCAGTATGTGATAATCTTCACTGACTTTGACTAAAACTTCTTAGTTTTGTCTTAGGAAAACAAATGTTTTCAAACTATGTTAGTATTAAAAAAAATTCACTTTCTAAGCCTTAGACCATACTCACCTCAACTCTGCTACTCCTAGCAGGAATGATTTTTCTGCATTTGCTCACAAACAGCTGGCAGCACCGTTCTGAGCAGGACAGGCTGTGAATACAAAATATTAATAAACAAGAAACATGTAGTTCCAAGACAAGCAGTTCTTAAAAATTGCATTATGTATACTTAATGCCTAACTGACCTTTTCTGCTGTTTCTTAAATCTCTTAAAAATTCATCTAATTTCAAAGCCAGAGTATTAGCCCATTTATATGTAAATTGCCTTTAATTCATGCATTGATTTGAAACACTAATCCAAAAGATCCTTTACCACAGGTGACCTTTTTGACACTGTACTTCTGGGAAGACTGTAAAGTGGTTTCTTACGACCTCACATCCACCTGTAGCATAACATATGCCTACTCCAGTCTGTATAAATCAGTCATAAGAGAGTGGTTTTCAACCAACATTGAATTATTAACATTATAACTGTCTTGGTTATGGTTATACTTAAAATAAGTCTTATTTAAACCCATGATTACTTTCTGTTGGCATTCTTGCTTATTTTAGATGTTAAACACAATTATGGTGTTCACTGATTATCTCCCTTGAATAATAAATAGTAGTATAATCTAGCTCTTGAATGACAGTCTCCAAAGATAGTAAATGTCCAAAAACATTCAATATTTATTATTTGCCAGAATTTCATGTCACCACAACGGCTGCTAGAACAAATATGCTAAAGCTGACTTATATTATTTCCTATAGTAAAGGTGAAACATTTCCCTTTGTAGAAGAAAGTGTACAAAACTAGGATTATTTTATATTAAGGATTATAAATTTATGTTTTCATCTATTCATGCTCCAGAAAGCAACTCTTGATCTACATGTATCGCAGAGAGTGAGGGCTCACCTGGCTTCATGAGCAGTCTGTTATTTACTATTTTCTCACTGTGGCAGGTTATTACTGGGAGTCTCCAAAATAATTCTGCTGAATTACTGCAGTTGTTTTATTGCTAATATATAATGTTGAAGAAAATAAATGCTATTTTTGTCTCTCTTTTCAAATAAACATTATTTTTCTCAATCAATTAAAGCTTCAGAAGAAAATGGTACAAAGATCTAACATTGAAGATCATTGCCTACTTGCATTGTCATCAATAAGACAACAAATGATCTAATGTTCTCAAAACGTATTTTAGTTCAGTTATGATGAATTTTTTGGACTAAGAAAAAAGAAAATATTCCTTTTTAAATCCATTTAGGCAATGAAATAGACCAGACAGTGCATTTGTATATTATTATTATTTTTAGACAATAAGTGAAGATTATTTTTGTGTTGCATGCTTCATATGAGAAGACATAAAATACTTTAAACAGAGTTATAATGAAGGAATAATGATTTGCCAAGTCACATACAGTCATGGAAAAAGTGTGGAGATAATACGAGCTCCAAATTGGCCTTTGACTCTAAGGCCTGATATGACTTTTTCAGTCATATCAGGATAAATCAGTATTAATGGTCTTTGTGGGAGGAGAGGCCTGTCTGCACTCTGTTGACTAAGACTTTTTTTGAAAGAATGAGAACAAAATGGCATCAGCCCATCAATCAGTAGTGTTTTATCATTTGTTGTTAAAAAACCACACAAAACCCCCAGCCCCCACCTACCAGCTATTGTTTGCAGGATAACATAAGTTGTTTCAAGAAGAAGATATGACAAAACAACACAAAAGAAAGGGGTGTTGAAAACAAGAAGGATCCTGGCAGATGTTCTTAATAATTAAACTATCTACTTATCTGTTGCTTTAGCCATAAGTTATTACTTATATCCTAACTTGGCTTGTGGAGACTTCCTGCCATTAATAAATGATA
The DNA here is from genome assembly GCA_013399435.1 of Arenaria interpres. Classification (NCBI taxonomy): domain Eukaryota; kingdom Metazoa; phylum Chordata; class Aves; order Charadriiformes; family Scolopacidae; genus Arenaria; species Arenaria interpres. The sequence continues at coordinate 23,303 of VXAK01018902.1, read as the reverse complement.
TATCACTACTGCATATGGTTTCTTTTCCTTCTAAATAGTGATCAAGCATTTAGTTACCATGAGTAAATGGCTTTAGCTCGGCATAAAAGGATCAAAAGGGGTTTGACATAAGTCAACATTCAGGAACACTGGCAGAACATACTTGGTTAAAAAAAAATAGCGTTTTGATGGAACTTGAAAAGTTTGGTAGAATTGAACAGATGTTGCAAATGTTTTAAAAAAACTATAACAAAAAAATCCCACCCCAAAACAATTACTCCATAACCCAGTAGTTGATGGGAGGACATATTAATGATCTGGCTTTGTACTGAAGGCCTGAATGGCTGCAGTTGTGTAAATCGCATGTGCGAGGGAATTGGATAAGGGTATACATTAGTATCCTTCTCTGGTTTGCTTATGGATGTGATTATCCCTATTATCTGCTATGGTAATACAGTTGTCTGCTCAAAAATTAGAGATAATTAGGTAATTGAAGGAATAGATGTAGGAAAGGCTACTGAAAATTAACTGCGCATGCCAACAAACGTGGCGGAGTTTGTGGCTGAGCCCAGACCAAGCTGTCGAATGTGAGATTGGTAATTCTGAAATTCCTCTGTGTTTGAAGATACTCATGAAAATCTTGAAACGGTGGTTTTGGATTTAATTACCAAACCCAGAAGGTAGCATCCATGCAGAGGTTACTTTGTTTTGCTGATGTCTTAGTGTGGTATGATAACAAGTAGAACGTTGTTTGCTGTTACAGAATTTTCAGGTTTTGGGTGGGTTGAAAGGAAATAAAAATTTCAATTTGTCTTAAATATACAGACATAAACATGTGGATGTACTTCTTATGTATATAGGCTTGTTACCCAGAGGACAAAAGGCAAGAATAATGGTATTAACAAGTAATTACAAGAGTAAGGTGGGGAGGAAGTTTTGGTTAGTGCTAATATTTAAATATTCTCTTTATCTGTTTCTTCTGGTTGGATAACTGCATAGCTAATAAGAGCTATTTTTTGTCATCTTCTGGAGTGTAGACAAGAGAGAAAGACACCAACTTTTGAGTGTTTTCTGAATTAGTGAAGAATGTGTTGCACTATAAAGAGTGAGTGATAAAACTCTTGTGGCATTACTATGGTTTATTACAGCTGCGAGTCTGTCCCAGTGACACTTTCAGCGTTTCTGAAAGCTACGTCCATTATCCTCCTCCCAGCTCTGGACTGGGTTTCTGTTTAGCTGATATGAAAAACGTCGAATTATGATATTGGGTAGCAGTGCAGAGTATAAAAGATTTGAATTTTCAGCTGTTCTAAATGGAAAGGATTCGGCTTCATGTTGTATGCATGCAAAGATGTGTAAGATCTAACAGTTGCGCATACAAATACTTGTCTCTTATTTACTGTGTGCTAGTATGCAAACTTAAGAACTTTATTTTTTCTGTAACTATTTCATTGGCATTTTTATTTAAGAATAAAGAAGTGTTCCAGTATAAAGTGGGATGTGGTGCTGCACTAAATTTTACGTTAAATACCACTTTACATAGATAGGAAAAATTATCTGGAGCTTCCAGTGTCCATGATTTGAACTCACTTGACTGTTGCTGAATGACTCTTCACCACAGTAAACAACAAACACGTCTCTCATCAGAGCTACTTTCAAGTAAAGCATTTGTTGCAGCAGGTAGCACTTAATGGGGTGGGACTTACGACTTTATGGAAGTCAGTTCCTGAGAGATGAATTTATGTACAAACCTGGGAGGATCAAGGAGATTGATAATGATATATTAACAGGGTAACTGTCAGGAGGGACAGGACTGCAATACGAGGGATAAATGAAGATCTTAGCTCAGCAGCATAATACTTCACACAGTGACAGCAAAAATGAGATGACAGAAAAGATTTATATTGATCAAAAGAAATACTAGCCTTGGGCTAAAGGAACAAAAGGATTAACAAAAAATGATGCAACTGGTATTTGGTGACTAAATTTTGACATGATTCAGTGGACACACCTTGGAAAACCTGTGAATTCATGTGTCAAGGAGAGGGTTTGATGGCTGTGTCAATGCTGAGGTATTCTTCAACTAGATAAAAGAAAAAAGGGGATGTCAAGTGGCATATGAGATCATGTACTGAGCTCCTTCCCAGTTTTTCTTAGACTATTGTGGTGGTAGCCCCAACGTCACAAGTTGAGGAAGGGATGCGTTAACTTCTGAGTACCCTGGAGACAGCTTTCTTCTGTGACTGTGTTGTGAACACACGGGATGGCATGACTTACTGCTCACCAAACACATAACTGGACTTACCTGCATAAAAGATGTTCCAGTTCACCAGGTTTAATGTGTGGTGTTAGTGTGCTTATGTTTTATGAGAGTTACGCATGTTAAAAGGAGAACTGGGGCCCTGAGACAGGGAGATGACTGTTATCTCTATTGTAATTTCCATGGCTGGAGTTGCACCTTATTACAATAGTGGTACACTAATAAAGTGGGAAACGTATTTTTCCTCTCAGAGGAAAGGGGCGATCACATCCTTTTACATCACCTGAGTGTTCCATGGTATTGGTGCTTTGGCATCTGTGTCCACTGTTCAGTGACGGGTTCACTGCTCTCTGATCATCTAGTCAATGAAGTAGTACTCTGTGCTCCCTCGAAGCTTCTAAAATTAAGGGCTCAAGACTGTAAACCATTCTCTCTGACTTTGCTAGGTCTCAGAGGAGCAACAGCAGTACAGTAAGTGTATCAAAGATCAGGTTTAGCTAAATCTAGGTAGGTGAGCTGTAGATGAACAGCCCTTTTGGTGCTGTTGGATAACCAAGCCTGCATTGTGACAGGCTGATTGTGATTGTGACATATCAGCATTGAGGATAAGGAGAAGATGGACAAGTGTGTTTGAAGTAGACTTATCTGGCTCAAAGAATACTCTGAGGTGGTGCTCAGAATATATAAATTGGCAAATCTGTGCAAAGTGACATCTGTCTCTAAGCTTGTGTTGCACTGGAATTTCTGTCCTTTTTCAGTAGTTCTTTAGGATGCTCTGGCTGGTACAAAGACCAATTCAGATTTTTGCCTGGAATTTTCAAAGAAGAAAAGAAACTAACCCTGCAAGAATTTGGTGGGCTCTAGACATGGAGCATCTCCGTTTTCTACCTCAGTTTCAATAGCAAGAAATGAATGTCAGTATTGACTGAAGAGATCTCCTCTAGCAGAGTGGAAGTGTCTTGTGATATTCACGTTATCATACCAGTTTTATTTGTGTATCAGGCAAATGGCAGTAAGAGATGGAATGTGGAGTAGAGCTGACCTATAGCTTCTTGAGGGGTTGTCTTCTGTGAAGGTACCTTTTCCAGTCCTATACAAAGGAATATATTTTTGAGGTGAGAGTTGTTCTGATGATTGTAGTCAGATCTTAAGGCTTTCTCAACATAGTCCGAAACAGGACAAGCTTTGACTATGAAAACTTTGTTGAGAAAACTTTCATGCTTGGACTCCCACCTACTCCCACCCCTTTTTGTTTCCTTTTAGAGTATTTATGTTGAAAATATCTCTGACTTTGTTTTATCCAGTTCTTAATTCAATGCATTTGTCTTTGTGTTCAAAAGGAATCATAGATCATGACCAGGAATTTTAATAATTCTTTACAGACCCTACGTTAGATGATGACTGATGTTCTGGTACCCCTGGTCCTTGCTGTATTATAATATTCAGCAAAGAACCCATGAAAGGTTATCTTTCTAATTTACAAGAAACAGTCTCAGAACCTGTATGTCTTGCCATTTTTTTTCCGGTTTAAATTTTGGTACTAAAGCAATTGGGTTGTTTTTTGACGAAGTTAAATTTGGAGCCTCTTTCATTGTTCTTCATAAACTTTCTTTTCATGACAAGTGGATCTGATTTTCAAGGTGTTTAATTTTTTTGCTTCTTGATATAATAGATAATCCAAATACCATGCAATATTGGGAGAACATTTTTAGCCTTCTGCAAATAGCATTTCCTTGTGCACATTCCGCAAAGCAAATTGTTTTGCTTGCCCAATTTGTCTTCTGTAATGTGTAGTTAAACTAAAGTTTAGGGATTACTTCCTTTTCGCGTCTGCAGCCGGTTTTATGGTTTAGATACAGTAGCTAGTTTTGAGCTAATGCTCAATGTGTAGAACTTTAACCATGACACGCATCCTTGTCTGATTCTTAAGCTCAGTTTACTTTTTCTTTGTGGAAATGAAACAAAATGGGATATTTATCTGTTTATACCTCTAGTTAATTATTGTTGTCTTTCTTTAAATTTTACTGTAGCATCTTTTAATCATTCTTGCAGGGCATGCTGACTCTGCTGCAGAAAACCTGTCAGACAGGTCAAGTACAAATAACTTGATACTATTTCAGTCTTATCCCTCTCCTTTCTCTGCTAAAATTAATCATTGTTTCCTGCTATTTAAGCTGTTACTGAGCAGATTAAACCATGTAATTTGATTTTTTTTTTTCTTTTGAATTTTTTTTTGCAATACAGGCAATCTAACTGTGAATGGATAGTTCGAGGAGAAGAGGCTTGCTAGACTACTCTGTCAGTGTTATCTTGTATTCATTTCATACTCCTCTCAACATCACAGTGAAAGTACTTCATTGTGTAATTTTTGTGCATTTCCTTTTGGCTTCCCCCTTTTCTCCCCGCCCCCAATTCTAATACCTGCTTGTTATTATATTGCAAAAGAGTGAAGGAACCAGTGTATTTCTATGAAGGCCTTTCAAACTCTAATGTCAAGGGTCATCAATTTCTACACACAGGAAAGATTGTGGGGTAGGAATCCATTTTGGAAATAACTCTTTCAGATTAGCCTTTCACATTCTGTGAGTTGCCAAATGCAAATTAAAAAGAATACCGAGTCGAAATAGTTCACGTGTATTTGAATTTTCTCCATCTGTTGTCCATAGCATTTGTTTTGAGAACTCATGTTGTCATAAATGTTTCCCACAAATTATATTCCTCCTATTTTATTTTTTTTTAGTTTTCTGGTTGCACGTTTTTCCTGGAAAATTACCTTAAAAGCTTTTCTTTGTTTTCTTAAATTGAAAAGCAAATAGACATATATCTGTTTATTTGATTTCTCAGGTTTTTTTCGTAAAGGGAGAAATGTATTTGTTCTCAAATGAAATTAGACATTACTTAGTTAATAACTAAAAGGATCTGCATGCATGAAGACTTATAATTTACTATCATTACTGTATTATTAATAATAATGACAAAGCCAGAGAGGTCAGTTTGCCAATGGCATGAATGGGTATAGATTCTGATGTTTTGAATAATGTTAAAGCTAATTAAACACAACTTTGCTGCTTTTAAGAAAGGTGTGGGGTGATCTTAAATGCATTCATTGTTGGCTGGAACTAAGTGCTCGGGATTTCTCCTATGTGCTGCTGTTAAAGGTTAACCTGCCTAATTGTTCCATTATTTATCTGCCCGGTGAACTGCTGGATGTGGCTCATAAGCAAACGGATTGCAATTTCCATGTTAGCTGAATAATGCTGATGCAACGTGATGTTTTGACTGAGAAGTAAGATTTCAGCACAACATGTGGTCATCACTTTGGAGCAATACTCCTGTCGTGGATTGAACCTTGTTGTTTTTCTCTGTGGTGGTGCTCAGGGTGGATGTGTTCTGAGGCTGTCTGAAGAGCCATTGACTCTTCTCCGAGTAGAGAAGTTGATACTATGCAGTTTGCCTCTTTTCAGGGCCAAGAAAAGAGAAACTTGTTTGTTAATAAAAGCTTATGCATGTTACATAAACGTATCTTGAAAAATAAATGTTTACAGTTAAGTTTTTTATATAACTTTAAAAATAAAAATCCAACAGGAAAAAAAAAAGGATGTTTTGAGACTTCAGCCTAGCTTAGTAAGCAGGTAATTTAATGAGCAGTTATGAGTTAAATATCTATTATAGTGTAAGCTATCAAATGGGAAGTAATGTATTGATCATTAATTGACCTTAATTTCTTGTGAAAAATACCAATAGACTCTTTTCAAGCTATATTACAATTGAGTGCTGACTACAAGTTTACTAAACATAAGAGGCAGAAGAGAAGTGATTTTATAGGTAAGCAATGACATTTTATTTTGGCAATTTAAAAAAGAAAGAATAAGATGTATATAATACCCTCCAATACTTCACTGTGGAGTGGATTAACATCTTTGTGTAGTGGACAAGCATTAATTTGTGTTGTAAAAGTTACAATACTGGGCATTTTTCTTTATCTGCAGATGTTACTGTTTTGCTTATTGGGTAGTAAATGTATCAGCTACCATTTTGTATTCTGTTGTAAATAAAGGCATATTAAGCCTAATGTGCTTTGTATTATGAAGAATAAAAAATAGTATAGAACTATAAACAAAAATATACCCTTTTTGTGAAAGGTGAAAAGCACAAATGTTACTTTGTTTGAAATTGGTTAAAGTTACAGGGAGATAATATGAATGAATAACTGTGATTTGTGGACTGTGTATTTAAGAATCCAGTATCAGATCTCAACATTTTAATTACGAATTTTGGGAGAATAAGTGAGAAGGGGATAATATTAATATGAATATGCTGTAAACAAATAGGAGTTAATTTTATTTGCTTACTCTTTAATAGAGAAGCCAATATCCTGCAGAAATAACAAAATCTTGCTTCTATCTGTGAACCAGTATGCTTTATGGAGATACTGCAACTTGGTTATTCCAGTTTGCCAAAAAAATATGGAAAGCTCCTTTCCCCTTTTGTGGAATTATACTGCATGGAAAATTTCTCACTTCTAGAGTCACAAGCAATTAAATTAATAATTCTCATCTCCTTGCGGCAATTTCTTTTTTACATATCCATCTGAAGAGTTTTTTCTTGGAGAATTTCTCAGTCTCCTTAAAAATGGCTGCTTTCAGATCCTGTTCTGTGGAAAGATCATCAGTATGAACTCCTGTGGATCAGTAGAGCACAACGTGGTGATAATAAACCAGTTTAAATGTTTAGTATGTTAAGTAATAATAACTTATTCTAATATTATATTATTTTACTTTATTAGGAGAGGGCCTGACTGCTTTGTGATTCTGTGAAGGTTGGGACTTTGGCTTGAAGGATCAAAGAACTTGCTGTTCTTTTCAGATGTTGAACAAGAATAAACTCACTAGATCGTGCTAATACTTGACATTTGTCTTCCTGAGCTGGAGGACTCTTATCTGAAAACACATCTGCCTTCATACAGTGTGAATCATAGGAACACTCTCTTCATGTTGATTATGGTTCTTTTCTTCCTTGTTACTGATTGCAGAATTTGTTTCTTGAGGAAGAGAAAATCGTAAACTTTCCCCTTTATTTACTGCCTTAACATCTAGACTTCTCAGAATTTCTCCTTCCAGAGGATTCTTCAGAGCACTTTTGGAAACCCATAGCTAATCACTTTGCTAGTGTTTTTCCAGTAAGTGTGATGTAAATAATGGCACAGGTAGTAGTTTTACTGACTCAAAAGTAGCAACGACAATTAAAAAAAAAAAAAAGAAAGGGAAAATGCAACATTATACTTACTTTGCAAACACAACTCTTTTCTTACTGATTTAAACGAGGTTTGGTTGATATATTTTGAAATCAGTGAACTTTGGATCAGACAAGAAATTATTTCCCTTCCATCTCGTCTTTCCTGCTGTCTAAAAAATGTTTCTTTCCCCATCACTGATAATCTTTGTGTGGTTTTATATACATCCTACCCTATTTGAGCAATGTCCAGAGCATTTCATAGTGCTGCCTAGGGAAATTTTATCAGCATCAGGATAATATTAAGAGAAAGAATCAAGCAATTAATTTCTTTCAAGGTAAGATCAGCATATCTGACTAGATATTATATTATTATGTGTAGCAAAATTTCAAAGTTAATTTAGACTAAGTGAAGTAAAGTCATCCTTTTTCAAATGCATGAGAAGAGATGATTAATTCCAGATTCCAGTGTAAATTAGCTTCTAAACATAGAGGTTTGCAGCATGAATTGAATCAAAGAGTGTTTCAGAGGTTCAGAGTGTTAACTATTTGCTGATGGCTTTGCTCGATTCATTTCTGGAAATGATATCTCACTGGGGTTGTCCAATTCACAGTATATAATGGATTAATGGTTTGGAACTTTATCTATAATTCTTTGGCTTTATGTTTAAACAGTTCATAAACTCTTGATATCCTTTTTTCTCCTCTTGAATTCATTAAGAAAATACCATAAAGGAAAGCTAGCCCTTTCTTTTCTTCATATTTTATTATTTAGAAAAATGCATGGTTATATCAGTATTCTAAACCAGTGTAATGTAATAATTCAAGGACTTTGGGAAAGGAAGAAAATAGAAGTCAGTCTCTTGTTGACTCCCTTCTGTAAAGAAGAGGTAGAATGGACAAATTCATCAACTGCCTGATGGATGGGGTGGTTACCTTTTTAAGGATTAGAACGCTAATAAGCCTTTGCTTGTAGCTCTGGCAAACTGTGTAGTGCGGTTACCATGGGTATGGCAGCAGAGAAACCACTGTTTTTATTCTTTGACTTCTTTCATTAATTCGTTTAATACTAACCCTAATTCTAAAATGTGTTCTATAAAAACTGTATTTTCAGTATTCTGAGCTGGACACAGCTTGGTCAGTCCATGTTTCCTGCCACTAGCTGTTGTCTTGAGATTTGTAGGAGTGATTTCTCATCATTGTATTTACACAGAATTGTGCTCACTTCCCAATGGAGTGGCTTCCCTCTCTGTCCCCTTACTTTTGTTAGTCCTTACATTGTTGTCATATTCAACATTTCTGTTCCAATTCATTTGGCTTAGATTATGAAATATCTTCCTTCATGAGAGCAGTGGCACGTCTAGGACAGCGTTCTGTCTGACAGCAGTAATTTGAGATGCCATTTAGGGAGAGCACCTGGTCCCTATCTGTCCTTCTTGTCCTCCGAGCATCTGCAGTAGTCATCTTTAATCTTTACCTAGCAGATCTAGTTCTGGTCCTTTAAATAATTTTTAAAATATTATCAATTGTTTTAATTATCTCTGCAAAATTTAACATATCTTCACTCTTTCCAGTACTTTTTTGGTGCTATGTCTTCTCAATGGCAACATACAACTTTTCTCTGTGAACTTGGTTTTATCGGTCTGCGCTCTGTGCTTACTTCCAGGGTCCTTCCTACTCTTGCAGATAATAAATAATACAGTGGAGTTAAAGTATGGCCACTAAATCTAAATGAATGCTTTTTCAATGGGGATAAGTGAGAGGGAATGGGTGAATACTGAAACAGAAGAAAAATGGCAGGAAGGAAAGTTCAGTTTAATTATTTCTCTTGGGGACACCAAGATAAAAACTTGCTAAGGATTGAATGCATAATCTACATTCCTGTGAAAAGGTTTACTTCATTGGCAGATGATATTTAGTAGCTCAGGAGTGTTAATAAACATTTTGAAACATTTTTGACAGTTCCAATTTTCATGTTCCTTTCATTACTGTTCCTTACCTCTCTCTTTAAAAAAAAAAAAAAACAACAAAAAAACTCCCCAAAACCCAAGGGGAGCTGTCTTTGTCCAATATGCACAATATTTCCAACATCAGCAAGTTGGAGACAAGCCTCATGTCTGTGGAAGCAAGTTTTCTTGAAATATTCAGCTGTTGGTGTGTAAGTACATCTGATACAAGCCAAGGAGGCATAGGGCCAACTGTGGTTTCTGAACATTCCCAGAAGCTTCAGTTCTTGCAAGGCAATAGATTTTGGCTTGGTAGCACCAAGTATGAGCTATTCAGTGACTTCTCTGATCGTAGGTTTCAATTCTGGAAATTATACTTTGGCAAAGAACTCATGTTATTAAGAAATTGAGGGGGGAAAAAACCCCAATTTGGGTGTGTTTTTCTTGATTCCAAATTAATAATAATATATTTATCCAAATTCTCTGTTCAGAGACATCTGCATTTCACCAAATAATTTTTACTCTTTACTCAAAAGCAGTTATAACTTCTTATATTTTCTTTTTTTTTTTCCTCTCGAAATTCTAAACTGCTGGTAAGCAATGTGAGTAACTGATACCTTTAATTACTCATTGTTTCTTGCTCTTGCATAAAGAAAAAACTTACCTCTTATAGTTTACTCTCCTGTATACTAAACTGGCTTTAGGCTTGCAAAAATTGGCAGCTACAGAGACCTCCATTTCTGAGGAGGTTCTTCATTTTCTGACTAGCTTGATGGACCTGCATTTTTAATTAGGAAGTCAACAAGTGCTAGTGTGGTACTAGTAGAGTTTAGGTGAAATGTAATTGGCCAAACCCATTTTAAAAAGTGAAATTACTCTAGAGATTAATCTGTCTTAATGTAAAATGAAAGTGCCATGAAAAACAATTGCTATTGCACTTCCCTTAGAAAATACAGCTGTTTTCCTTCTGAAATGCTTTAGGAGCAGCTAGAATTTAGATGTTACAAGACTTCTATGCTGGGAGCTAGTCAATATTTGAAGTTTATATCCAGCACAGATTTGATTTCAGGTGAAGTATAATATAGAATGTTACAATTCTTCTTTTCAAATGTATTAACACTAGTTCTGGTTCCAGATAAGTTCATCTAAAAAGAACAAGGAATTAATGTTATAGGCCAGCTTGAGACATTCCCACTTGCATGTGCTAGAACCTGTTCAGTGAAGGTTTTGCAGACTGTTGTCACAGTATTTTTAATACATTTTAACATTTATTTGGCACAAAGATACCCTAATGCTCTTAGGCTTTGTATTTTCATGTAAATACTAGGATAAACATGAAGCTTTGTAGCCTAGGAAGTAGGATAAGGAAGAGGGTGTCATATCTAAATTCTGTCTCCAGTTTTGTCACTGTTAAGACTTTTGCCATGTTACTTATACTCTTGTGCCTTGTTCAGTAAAAAAGGGGTAATGATGCCAGCTTAATATTGTAAAGTGTTTTCACAATGACAAAAACTTATAGTGGGGTGGAATTGTTTCTCTAAATGCATTACTGGTAAACTTCAGTTTGAAAACAACTTTGATCTTTTGGGAGGGAACATTCTCAAATCTGTATCCTGCATGTGAGACTTGTGGAACGACCACGCTTGGGGACATTTAACAAGAGCCCTGTTTTAAAAGTGCTGCTACCAAAAGAGCAGAGGATGATCACTCACTGTATCACAGTGAATTAGTGACTGCTCCATTATTTTTCATAATACTCTTTAAATTTTAGTGATAGGTTAAAGATTTTGAGAAGCTAATCTTTATGTGGAGTTATTCCAGTTGGAAAATCTTGGCTTAATTAATCACTCAGGGTTTTAGTTTGTTTAAGGAGAAAATAAAGGAATTTGAAATATAGCTGAAGATAGCTGTTGGTGGTTACTCCCCAGCTTGCTTTTGTTCCTGCCGTTCTGTTTCCTCCTTAAGCAGTGATACGAGCTTTTGCTTTTAATGCCAAGCAGTATATTCTGAAAATGGGAGTGTCCTTTCATTTCATGGATGTGTTTATAGTTTAGAGAAATACTTTAGAGAAATACTTTACTGTGAAGTTAAGAGAACGGGTGGATGGCACTTATCCACAGCTGTTAGTTCCTATTTAACAGCTACATCTGAATAAATATGGCTAGATACCATGAAGAAAATATTGAAATGCTTCTTCAGTGCTTTTGTAGATCCTCATATAGATCAAGACTGTGACAGTTGAGGACTGTGATTTGAGGTAAGGTAGCAAAAATCTGTGTGCATTTGAAGTCTTTGAGCCATTCAAGTACTTTCTTCAGTGACTTGTCTTTTCTCCCATACATATTGCTTAGATAACTTGTAGAGGAGAGTGAAATATAAGCATAAAATATAAAAACACTTAAAGTGTGTCACTTGGTAGGGTGAATAGACCCCAAGAAGTAGCATACTTCTGTAAAATACCATCACAGACATTAGCAGAAAACAGAAAAAAAAAAGAAAAAGAAAAGACACAGCCACTATTAAATGACATCTTTGGTTGCAGCAGGAAGGGAGTTTGACAAAGTACTTTAGTGATTCCCTAAGTGGTAGAAGTGGAATCCCAGTAAGTGTATTGATGTAGTGATTTGGGGTTTTTTTAAATACTATTTTTAAGGTGGCAGATTCCCTATGGTGCTGTTTTCTATAGGGTATGCTTTGAGTAAGCTTTTCTGGTTTATATTTCATGCTGCCAGTCTCAGTACTGTAACTTGTTTTTCAAACAAGACATACTCAAATACCAGGTATACATGGACATCTCCAGAGCTGTCCCTCCTAATTTGTACTGTTCTTATTTTGTTGTGAAAATGAAATTGGGGCGAACTACCAAGCTTCTCCAAGCTTGAGTGTTTCATGGTATCTGTACTTGTGTTCAATGCCTGCAGGCAAACTTTATTAGAATCAATTAAAAGAATAGATAACAGGAATGAGTTGTTTTTCAGTACAGTTAGGGCTTGATTTTCCCCACATTATGACTTTGGAATGAATAAATAAACTCCAAATACTCAACTATGATGCATTGGAAGTAAAAGGCACATGCACAGAAAGGAGGATGAACAAACTTAATATAGCATTAGCACAATGTTATCCTCATCACACAAGGAACTTTTTTTAATGTCCTAGACTTTACCAGTTCATTCTTGTCATGGGAACACGATGTTGTTATCAATGCAGCATTCCCAGATGTTCTTTCCAGAACATCTCAAGTTCATTATTCTCTGTTAAGATATTTAGAAGCTAAATTGAGCAATGCCATTTAATTATGAAATATAATGATTGGAAAGAGGGCAAATGGTTGTCTCCTGAATCTTGTTTATCAGTTAATTCATTATTGTATTCATTATTATAGTATAGCAGCAATTGCATATGCAAAATGGAACACTAATTACATTCTGCATTTCTGTATAACAGTGTAGTAGTTTTATCAATGCTATTTAGCTGCATAATGCACACAGCCCAAACTATGGTACAGCAATAAAAATAATCTCTTTAATTTGCTATTAATGACTCTACAAAATGGAATTATATTAGTATTTTCATAACAAGTGGTTAATTAGAAACATCATTTGTGTATTACCTTACGTTACTATTGCTTTATTTATTTGTTGACATTGGTTATAATTCTTTTGTGAAGAAATTCTCATAGTGGTACATGCCAGGAGTCTAGTGTCAAATTGTCTATATTTTGGCCCAGATATCTTTCTTTTCAGCATAAAGCTGGTGAGAAGGTGTTCTGGGGTTTTGAGTGGGTTTGGCTTTGTTTTTTTCCATGGGTAAGTGGGGAAAAGGTGGAAGAGACTCAGTGGGAGGTTACCTTTCCTCATACACTAGAACATTATTTCATCTACTTTCTAGCTATAGAACAGATGAGGTCTGAAAATGGTGATTTATCAAAGCTCACTTCTCTTGTGTCTCTTTTGAGAAGAATTTTGCTGTCACAGAGGCACAGTATTTCTGACAGTGCAGCAATTCAGCAGTTTACTCATATAGGCCGGTATCTATGCGTGCTTTTGTGGCAGGAGCAAAATGGAAATGCGCCCTGAAACCCCAAGCAGTCAGCAAATACAACATGAGGCTTAGTTATCCAGTTGCTCTGTGTTAATTTGGAAAAGAAGCTACAGGGTAGTTAAATATGCCTGAAATATGCAGCAGAAGGCTCCCTCCCGTAGTTCAGTCATTGTCTTGGTACGTAATAAACCATACTAGAGAGGTAAGAATTAGTCATTCATGGCCAAGGCTTTGTTCTGCAAAGGTAGATGGAATCAGATAATCAATATAATTGTTATTGCCAGATGTTATCTTGTTAGGGGAAAAGTACTACTTCCTTTGTGGACAAGGAAATATTTATTGCTAACTATAGGAAAAATATTTAAGTTTTAAGTCTGAAGTTCAGATGTGTTGACTGTCTCTTGAAAATAAGTGGTAAATCATCTCTTTGAATGTGTTTCTATTTGCCTTTGAGCAGACATTGCTTTTACTGTAACCTCAAAATTTCAATTGTTGTCTTGTTTTATTAAACTCGTTGGCAGTCCTTGTTAATCATCATCTTCAGTAAACTCCAGTAAGGCTGAGAGGGCAACAAGGAAGTTTCCTTTTCATCCTTTACCTTTAAGTGGTTCAGAATCCTTACTATTTTAAACTACATTGTGTCGACAATAACCTGCTAACCCAAATAACAGTTTGCTTAGAAGGTGGCGAGCATCTAAATTATCTAGCTGCTTGCGTGTCTGTCTCTTTATTGATATCTGAATACTATGATGCCTGAAGTTAGATGGTGTATATCTGCGCTACCTGCATTTCCCTCACTCCTATTTTCTCTGGACTGGACAGTAGCAGCCTGTTAAACTTTCAGTCTTCGCCTGTCCTGGCATTAAGGAGGTATCGTTTGATTCTTGTGTTATTGATGCTCCTAGAGACACAGGAATTTTAGTATAAACCACGATTGCTTAGCAGGTCTGATGGGGTATTTCTCACTGCACTTCACTTTTGATAGCTAGAGGGGAAAAAAAAAGAAAACCCAACATAACCTGTTAGTGGAAATGAGAACAAAATTATATTTAAGTCATTATGTATCAACTTCAACTCAAGGGACAAGTCCAGCTTACCTTAGTATTCTGTGCATGTACTGTCCATGTCCATAATGCCGTATATCTTCTAGTAAGAAGTATCTGCAGCAGCATGGGTAAGGACCAATAGTCTTAGTAGTTCTTTCCCTAGCATCAGTCAGCAGTTTGCTTCTGACATTAGCTCCCTCTTGATGGAGTTAGCAAGCAACAACATCAGATATTTTAATTCTTTTTTGGTCTTCTTGCTCCTTCATCATTTACTAATCATTTTTCTCCTTGTTTGTCATCTTAGAGAAGAGTTGCAGTAGCCTGGGGATTTCAATTTCTTCACATGAGAAGTATATATTTCACATGAGAAGTATATATTTGAGAGGGAGGTGAACAAGATGCTGAAAATTTTGCCCCTGTTTTGCTCTTGATTCTTACCGAACCTAACATGTAATTGTGCTGAAGTTGTACTTCACTTGACTTAGAATTTAGTTCCCTTGACTGAAATTGCTTTGTTTTCCCACTTTGCTTTTTCTACTCTAATAAGCAGAATGAAGATTGTTGCTGTTGAAATATGTGCACTTTCTGTTAAACCACATGAACTCACAAATCTTTTTGCTAAGGTTTGAGAAGTCCGACATTAAGGGAAATCAGAGAAAAGGTACTGGCTGGTCAATGGAAAGTTTATCCAATTCAGTTTCATGCTTAGGCTTATTAGGCTTCATGTCAGCTTATTTGGAAACAGACACTGCAATTTCCTTTTATCAGCTGAGGCTGTCGACTCATAAAGTACATACATTAACCAAGATAATAGTCTGTCTTCAGTTTAGTAGTTTAATATTTATTTTTTTTTAACATTACTACATGTGTCTTCATATCTTTCTTTTAGTAGAAATAGCACCTTGCCTTCCGTTTTCCTTTTTGGATCTTCCACTTGATCCAAATACATCTATCTATGTATAAGTATGTGTGTATATATAGATATATATGTCTGCAAATACATCTATAAAATAGTAGTATATTGCTCTCTGACCATTTAAAGAGGGAACCTGGTAGAGGGGAATCCTAATAGGTGTGCCAAGAGACATAATTTTCTTTTGTTGTCTTCATGTAAGATTTGATTGTATCATGTAATTGCTTTGCCTTATTCACTCTGGCTTTTTTCCTTGTCTGCCTGTATTTTGTTTTAAAAACACTGGTAGTGGTATTGTTTTGCAGTGAAGGGTTTTTCTTGAAGGAGAAGTTCCTGTCATGAGCAAGACAGAGTAATTAACCTGTAGTGGATCTGGATATTGAGATTTATTTAAGAACAAACATGACCAGAGCTTTTGCCCTCCTTGCTTATCATACTTGTTCCCTTCTAGCATTGTGTTCACTTGATCTTGACTTTCCTTCCCAGCTGGGACATCACTGCTGCTCTGGGAAGGTTCAATAAAAAGTTGTCAGACTTCTCTGTTAGTTTATTGTGTTGGGTTGTTTTGGTTTTTTTTTTTGTGCGGAGTTGGGTTTCTTTCCTGTTTCCAGAAGTGCATGTCTCCTTATGTTGCATGATTTTCCCGATTTCTAAACAGATTGTAGTGGAGGGCAAAGCACAGTTCCATTTGTAAATAGGGTTTGGGATGAGATGGGACACTTGTGTATTTTCAGCCCAAGATTGCTACAACGTTAAATTTTAACTGCTTAGGCCTGGGGTGCTTGTAAAATATTGGGGTTTTTACTTTGCAAAAAAGAAACCAGTGTTTGTATTTAAGAAAATGAACTTGGGAAGTACTGTCTCAGAATAACAGGACCACCACTGACATAGAAGAAATATTAATATTTGCTACATCTTAGCATTCTATCTTAGCATTTCATTAACATTGTAAGGTTGTTTTGTATGTGGTTTCCTAGGGAATATGAAGCTTAATGTTGAAAGACTCCTAGTCTGGCAATTTTGTCCTCTGGAGAGCTTAGAAATTTGCTTTTTCTGAGGACTGACTCCTTTCAGGTTCCCTGTTGTTGGTCCTGTGCTAATTACTCAAATAAAACTTGCTTTTTCTTCAGCAGACATCAAAGGCAATTTTGCCTAATTTATTTTTTGAGGATTTGGCCTTGAAACAGAGATGACCACTTGGAAAGTAAGAGCTTTTTGAGTTTCAGTAGTGCCGTCGTGCATTAGGCCATCCTCAAGAAATGAGTCTTTGAAATAGAAGTTTAAAATGGACACACCAGAAATTATTAATATTAAACATTTATTAACTGAAGTATTCCAATATCAAAATAGTCTGATATTTCTACTCTGGATGCTCGGTAAATCTGTGAGATGACTTCAGTTCCAGAGAATCGATTTGACATTATAATGTGGATGAAAGCAAAAATTCTAGAATCCTTTTAAATCTTTTAACTTGTTCTTAATTTTCCTAAGCTTACCTATAGGTTGAAATCTGGCATCCGTAAAGGCCCCTGAAAATGCCAACAGAGAATTCTATTGCTGGGATGGGTTGGGTTTTTTGAGGGGAGTGGGTTTGTTTGGTTTTGTTTGTTTGTTTTCTTAATCTGAAAAGTATGCAGAGTTTGTGAAATACAGGCAGGTTAATATTCTTGTTCGAACATTCCCATTTGCTGATATTGTTGATGTTTGTGCCCTCGCTTCCTATGCTCAGCTGATAATTTATCTTTGCATTAATGTCACTTTTGCATTTCACTGTGTGTGCAAATGACCAAGGTTTTTGTGATGCTGAAGCCTGCTGCCATTGGTAGGACTGTTATCTTCCTGAAAACAAGAACTTGGATGATGCAGTAAGTGATCCAGTTCTGCTACATGGCTGAGCAGAGCCATAACCCTAAACTATGTTTGAAGCAAAAGCATTTAACCCATTTTAATAAAGCATTTCCTGAAGTGCTGAGCATCTGTTCTCTCTGTTAAGTATTAAGTTTACAAAATTTAATTCATAATGTACTTTAAGTAATGACTCTATTCTTAATTCATGATCTCAGAAAAACGAAGTTGAAGAAATCCACTTGATTTAGGGCAAAATTTGTAGCCCCAGATACAAAATATTGGTAATCTTTTAAATACAGGTTTCTCAACCTGAATGATTTCATTACTTTAAAAAAACGGCAATTTGATCAGAATATTTAGGAAGCATGGCAAGCATAGACTCCCTGCTAGTCTTTGATTTGGTACGTGATGTTGATACAATTTTGAACCAACAGTGTATATCTCAGCTCCCTATCACCTGTTTCTAAAGATGGGGTCGTAGTATTTATTTTGTTTCAATTCCCAGAGAGCTTACAATCCAGATAGCTAGCCTCCTGGTTCAGGAGTTTAGAATAACAGAAATTCTTTGTCATGTAGGTGAATTCAGATTCTTTTAGAGAATCTCAAGTTTGAGAATAAATGGCTGTCAAGGAGTCAGCTCCTTGACAGCAATGCCCTTCCCTTTCCTCGGAACCTGGTTTAGCTACCTCAATGGGAACCATCTATCTCTGAGCAGTTGTTTTTGAACTTTGGTCCACAGTCAGAAGACCGCGGGTTTGTGCTTTGTGGCAGCCTTGTGAGTCAACTTGCAGCTCCTTATTTCCAGCAGTTAAATTTCATTAAAAGACAGGCAAATTATATCGAATAGCTTGCTAAAATTACTGTCCAATATAAGCAGTGGTGCTTGCAAGCTATTATGTACAAGAGAGCTCTGTTTACTGTTTAAGCAATGGCAATTTTAAAATAAATTGACTATTCGTGTTCTTGATTATGGCTGGCGTCAGTCTGTCTGTGTCTCAGGTGTTGTCTTATAAAATACATACTTTCAGTGAATGTTCTACAATAGTCATCAATTGACCGTGACCCCACAAGGTTATAGAAGAAGAATCTTCCAGTTTTAACATAAGTAACTTTCTCAACTCAGTAAATTTGATGTGGATGTCTGAGCAGCTACACGCTTTAAAGCAGCTGTCCATGCCTAAAGAATTCTGATTTGACTTGCTTTTTTCTAATTCGTGGTAATGAAAACATGCAGCAGAGGAATTGGAATGGAAGAATTGGAAGTTTGCACAGAATTGTAGGAGTTTGGTCTCCTTGGTAGACCTGAGATGTAGTGGGGTGGTCTCCTGGCTGGAGTGCTGGAATGGATAGGTATAGGATGAACAGGCTGGGAAAGGGGTGTGTGTCCGGGGTGTGTCCTATGGAGAGGAGCGGTCTGAATGCATAGAGCTCTGCTTTGAAATAGGTGATGAGTCACTTGAGAGCTTTTTGGATCAAATCATTCAGTAGAACGATCATTGATAAAAATCTTCCAGCTTTATAGTGTTTTAATTTGAATACGAAGAACTGGAAACACTAGGCATCAGTAATTGCTTTTAAAGAACTTTTTGTCTCAGCCCCTTTGAGACCAGGGAGCTGTAAAGGGAGTATATAAATATGCTATGAAGTATTTGCATATAATATTGAACAACTTGCATACTAGAATTTAGAAGACTAATGTAAGGTATTCCTTCCCCTGCCTCAATATTAGTGGATTACAGGGGGAAAAAAGAGTAAAATCATAGAGATGGGAAAAAGCAGATTCATGTATAAGAAGGAGAAGTGGCAATAGATAAATTAGAACAATTGTGCTCCTTAAAAACTATTTATTGTTTTATGTTAAAGGAGGCAAGTAAGGCTGTGTAGTGAAAATCTGAAGAGGAGTGAATGAATAACTTCTAAGTCCGGATTCCTCTTTGGAATCCTGTTATCTTGACTTGGGAGGGGATATATTGGGGACTTGTACGTTTTTTGTTCTAAGATCAGTGGTCTTAGGAGGAATAGCAAGTGGCAAATGTGTGGCAGTAACACTGGGAAGTCCTGTCTTTCTCTGTGAGCAAAGAACACCATTTCTGCAGGGAGATTCTTCCCATTTTGAGGCATCCAGAGGGCTAATTGGCACCAAGTTTTGCCTGATTATAAAAGATTGCAGGGTTGATAAGGTCACCAGTTTTCTAGGCACTGGAATAACCTGGCTTTGATTGCTAAACCCTTAGATTTTTGGGCCAGATTTTAAAAAAAAAGTAAGAACATTGAAAATTTGACCTCTTATATGCATCTATGAGCCAAATATAGTTTTCAGTGTTCAGTATCCACTAATTCTCATTAATGTTCATACAGGTCTCTCAAGAAAACATGGAAGATAACCTGTACTCTAGAATACAGCAAGCTGGAAATAAAATAGAGTTTTAGCATGTTTTTTAGTAGTGAGATACACTTGCTTTATGAAAATAAACAAAACAGAAGAATAGGTAGAAGCATGGCTAGTGTTTAAAGGGAATCACAGGCCTGCCTGATAATAAATAACTGTTCAAGAGTAATTCATCCTTGGGAAACAATTACCTCTGTCACCCAGCCAAGATCAGCGGCACATTCAGTTAATAACTACATCAGAGACAGAAGCATAAATTAAAAGAATACCATAACTCCAAGTCAGTTTGGGCAGAAATTAAAAAAAAAAAAAAAAATGCAGTTTGAAGGCCTCCCTTAGCCTTTTCAG
>VXAK01018901.1:0-47451 GCA_013399435.1 Arenaria interpres | reverse complement strand
AAGATTAAGAAGCAAAGGAAAATATGATCTATAACACGTAGAAATGTTGCTGTGTGGACAAAAGTAACCTACCATGTAAAGAATTAACATGTATGTATTCAAACTGGGATTATCATATGTAATTGTTTTTATATGATCGGGTGTCTTCTTTCTAGAATTATTCTATTCTAACAACACAGGCACAAACACCTGTGCTTATCAAAGGATGGATTCCCTAGTATGCATTCTGCCACTCCAGTATATCATACTGTCATGTTAAATCACATGCTCTTCTCCTTTCAGATTGAATCACAAACTGCATATATTGCTTTTTGGTTTATACTTGGAGTCACTATTAAAGCACAGTGGGAAAATAGTCACAGGATATACTGAATATCAGACTAAATTTACCAAAGGATTTTGCCAGACTTTGCTTTTTACTTTAGAAAACATGCATTTAGTCACAGAAAATTCAAGACAGTGAAATGTTTGCTTCTCTGCTTCCCTGCTTCCCTGTTTCTTACTTTCCCCTCTCCATCCTATCCTTTCTAAATATGGAAAGTAATTCCAGGTTGACAAGAACTAATAATGGAGGAATTCCCCATTTCAGAACAGTGCCATTACTTAGCAGTAATACTGAGAAACGGTAGCGCTGAAAAATACTGAGAACACAGCAACTCTTCCTGCAGCCTGGAAATGAAACACTTGACAAAGAAAAAAAAAAAATGCTAGGTTTGTTTTAATAACATATAATAAGGACAAAATGTGCATGTTATCTGAGGATACTAATTAATGTATTATTTAGAACCAAAATCATGCTGCACTGTAGAAGTCACTTTTGGAAGAGCCTGATCTTACAACTTGGTCTGCTTTGCAAGCTTGCTCAACCTCCATAAAGCTGTACAGAAGAGAAACAAGCTAATTATCAGTTACTATACTGTTGAAAAAATTCTCTGTACTTTAGGGTAGAAACCAGCCCAAAATGGGATGATGATAACAAGAAATACAATGGTTTCGCTAAAAGAAGACAGAAGAAAATTAGCAATTAAAAACCAAATGTGATTGTTGGGTAACCGAGGAGGACTGAAACACGCAGTCCAGCAATTGCATTTCAATTTCGGTAATGGATAATTACACATTAGTCTCTAATATGAAGGAGATTCCTTTATAACACAATCCCTTTATCGTGCCTCATACACCACTTGCAAGGCATACCAGGAAAAAATTCTCCTTTTTCTTGTAAACACTACGCAGTTACTTCTATACAGATATATTGGAAATAAAGTACCACTGCACACAGTGGAGCCCTTACAAGCTTTTATTGCAAAACATAAAAAACTTGCTATGAAATCTATGAAGCCTTCATGAGCTTTATATAACAATCACATGTTAAGCTTTTAATTAGAATGCTGTATTTTGGAGTCAAATAATAATTCCAAGTTATAACTAGCTTCTGCTTAAATTTTGGTAGCCTTTTCATATTTTCAGTATTCACTCCTTCTTCCTGAAATAGAACGGCCAGCAACAGAACATCAGTGGAGATCTTTTTGTTTGTCAGAAAGACTACTTAAAGGGGATGAAATTCTAGGGAAAATCCTGGGTTTATGTTTTTGTTGATGGTAGGAAATCAGAGCTTCTGGATATCTTCCGCTCCTAAGACCACCCTATTCCATAGACACTCTTCATAGAAATGCCAGTTGTGTTCTGTTCATTTGCTTAATACAAAGCCTTGCCCTGAGCACCTTTGAAGCAACTGGCTAACTACCTAAAGGGTTGTAACCAGATAGAAACATAAAAAAGGAAGAAGTTTTCCAAAGAGTATGTTTATGCTCATTACATGCAGGAGCACCAAAGCATGTTACAGTAGGTAAGAGTTTGTTAGGAAATCACAATGTCAGAATTTGCTCATACAAATTCCTTAGGGGATAAATATTCAAGGAAGGAACAGTCTGAGTTCAGATGAAACATCAGTAAAGAAGGCACTATAAGAATAAAACAAATGAGTGGTAGCAAGTTGTCAGGATTATAACCCTTCAGCTGGGGATACAGTGGGAACTCTAGTATGAAATTACAAAATCTCTACCGCCTATAGCTTGCTTCTTATGCCAGACAAATGGAAGGCAGCAAATGTAACACCAACACTTAGGATGAGCCTGGAGAATTAATCAGACTAGCATACACTGTTTCTCTGAGCTCTGTACACCACGGGCAGAGACAGGCTCCCAGATGAGATGATCCTTTTGAGCAACCGAAATGCTATTAAGTTTTAAGTATAATTGTTTGGCTCATTAAAAGCCTAATTGAGGGTGAGGTCTCTCCTTCCTAATACTTGCTTTGGGTTGCTTGAAAGTTATGCTTTCTCCAGTCATTTCTGATAAACAGTCTGTGGAAAGGAAACCTGTTCTGCCTACACACCCCATTGCTGGTTTGTGTTCTACACACATTTACTAACAGATGATGAACTGTGAGCTATAAACCTGCCATTAAGCAATTATTGCCAAACTGTTGGCAATTGTCTCCTAAATAAATGTTACAGGTAAGCACAAGGTGAATGAACAAAAAGGATCATAACCTCTCTAAGATGTCCTGTGATCATACTCATGTGACTGTGGCTGCAAAACTACAGCAGATAAAACCATCTGAGGTCATCTCAGAATAAAACTAATTAAACCCTGTATTAGAGAATGATTTGTGCTTGACCCATACCTGGTGTTGCAAAAGGCTGTTGGCATTGTGAGTTGGATGGGGTCTGCTGCATGATATGAAGACTAGTAAGTCAGGTTACAGAAGAGTTGTTTAAACTGGGCAGCCAGTACAGACATGATGTGAGGTACAAACCATCAGGATTTATACTACAGCAAACACAGAGCTAGGAACTAAAAGGAAATCACAGGGAAAACATCAATGCCCATAGATCTAAACAAAACAACCATAAATTGCAGTAGATAAACCACAAAAGAGACTCAGTACAGAGGAGACTGGGTTTTGCTAAGGCATATCTCAACTCTAAATTACTGAATTACTCTAAGCAGTAAGTACACAGAGTACTATATGATATGTAACTACTTTGGATGTAGATAAAAGCAGTCCCAAATGCATTATCTATGTCATTATCCATATTGTTAATGTCTCTGCCACATCGAGCAAAGAGCCATAGGCTAATGGACTAATTTTGGACAGTGATTTAGCAATCTGTGTTCCCTAAATCCATTTGCTTGTTACACTTGGTAAGATTTCTAGCTGAACTTCAATAACACCTTCAGATGTTTGATTTTTACTTGCTTACTTGTATCTTCCATTTACTGACAAATACCCTCCTTTTCTCTTTGAAGTGATTATGAGGACACAAACTCATTACAGGGTTACTGCTGTCATTGTTCCACCAAATTCACCAGACGGGAGCATCCTAGGAGGGTGTAAGGTGTGACTTCCTCAAGAAAACATTGTGGAACGGCCTTGCCAAAAGCTACTCAGTAAATAGAAATATCTGCAGTTCCACAGTATCTGGTGGAGGCATGGCTGAAAGTTCAGATGGTTTCTAAGAGATGTCAGGAATCTCTGAGGCTGCCTGGAGTGCACGAGACACACCTTTTGGCTCTTCCATATCACTGTCACAGCAGACTCCAACACAACCTCCTGCTTTGTGTGAAAATCTTTTAAAAGAACTAATTTAAAATAGCCAGTCTCTTTATGCTGAAGACTCCAAATAAGACTACTGACCAGACGACAAGAAAATAATTTGGCATACTGTGTACTTCTACTTAATGTTCCTGTTGTGTAGAAGATGCTTAAATACTGAAAGCTACCCAGTATGTGTGATGAGATGTGAGAATCACTGCACTAAGCTTTGTGAGAGCAGACTTGGAACAGAGACAAAGAGTGAAGCATCTTCACTGAAATGCAGAGCAGATTCCTGGAAGTAAAAACCAGGCTAGCACTTAGCGATTGTCTTTATTTTGCCGAGGACATCGGTAAAAGTAAGGCTGGAAGGCAGGCATATACTGAGAATCTTAATCAGAAAGGCATTCAGCTGGGATCCTTGGGACAACCCGATTCTCAGGCTCAAGGACTGATACTTCTGGCCTGCTCTCAAGCAAACAAACTGCTCACGGTCTCACAAAGTGAGAAACTTCATCATTCTGAATGAATTTCATGACCTCCTCGTACCTCTGATATGAGTTAGACTGCCTAAGAACACACTTAAGGCTCCTGGGAGGAAAACATTTGAATGTAATATATCTAATATTTGCAAGAGTGGTTGATTCCCGGACCTAAAGAAGGAACTTCATACTTCCATGTTGTTGGTGCTACCTGACAGAATATGAATTTCACACATGCTGAATCCCTGCAAAATGCATATGGGATTTCTGAAGCACCTGCCAGATTAAGTTTCTTAGCCAAAGAAAGGAATGTAGCATTGGAAGTAAATGACTGAAGTTGATAGAAAACTGCCCTTCAAATCATTCCAGGTGCTGACATTCTGCCAGTGTATAAATTAAATAATAGACAAGAGGAGTAATTATGCACAGACTCCCAAAATTTTTGTGACACAATTAAGCTGGAGTCACAATTACATGCAGTGCACATAAAATATGGAAGGGGCTCTAAGGTCTTCTCTTCCCCAGGCTGAACAACCCCAGCTCTCTCAGTCTGTCTTCACAGGAGAGCTGCTCCATCCCTCTGATCATCTTTGTGGCCCTCCTCTTGACTTGCTCCAAAATCAAAGGACCTGACTCCTAAGTGCAACTGAAAATGCATTTTTATTCTGAAATTCAAATGAAAATTGCAGATGGATGCAAAGTGACTCTTGAGTCATTAGGGGTGCTCAAGAGGCCATGAGGGGGGGAAAAAAAAAAGCAGCAGGAAGAGTGAACTGAACAAGAATGGAAGGTAGGACTGAATGGACTTCTGCGTTACCAGTGTTAAGTAATGTCTGATGGTACAATATGAAGGCCTTTTTCAATTAGAGGGGAACACTCTCACAGCTTTTCCCGAGAGAGAAAAGTCCCGGAATTTCTACAGATGTTAAAGAAGTTTGTGGATATAATGAGGATTTAACTCCTAACTGGTCACGGCACGAAGGAATACCAAAGCATACGCTTTTTTTTCCTCTGGCACTATTGCACACATATAAGGGAATATAAGGATATTCTCTTATTCTTAAAGCAAGATGTCACAGGACTAGAAAAGAAACACGTTTCTTCCATGAGCACAAGGACTTAATAACTGTGATTTATCCTTAAGATTATGACAGTGCAAAACACAGCTGTGAACAGGATTGATTCACCACCTGTTGAATTTCACCATTCACTAGGATAGCCACTCACAGCTTTGTCTGCTGTTGAAAAATATCTAAGGGTCCAAACCAGGTCAGGCTGAACCTGTGGTTGACTCAGAGACAGGTAATCATTCCCTTCACTGATTATTTGAGAAAAGACCTTGCACTGACAAGCTATCTGATGGATGAGTGGGGATGTTTTTCACCTTGTATCTGCCTGACAAGGGCAGTGCATGAGGTCTTGAATTACTTGTCAATTACAGCTCACTTCCAAGAAACAGGCTGAGGTCAAGACTGTGATCAGCTTCAACTAGACCCAAATAGCCATGCACTTGATTACTGAGACCATATTTTAAACAATGGAAAACTTTTAATACTATGATAACAAAAAGTTATGGTTTCATAACTGTTCTTCAATCATAATAGAAAAAGCTCTTCCCCTCCCCAAGGAAAAGAAAAAATTACTCCAAGTAGTGATACTGATAGCATAAGGTGTTGAATATGTACTATTAAGGTACTATTATAATTCCTGATTCTATACATCCACATAACACAATGCCTAAAAATGTTAGTTAATATAGAAAATATACCAATATTGAATTTGTTATTTTACCACTGCAATAAATATTCACTACAGAACTTTAGAAAACTAAAAATCTGTGCATGAAAATTGACATTTTATCATTTTTCCTGACTGCAAAGCTATCTCTATACATCAAGAGTAGTGATTACGCAGGTTTATAATCAGAAGGGAAATTCACAGAGTAAAAATTCTTTAAGAAGGAACAAGAAAGAGAGGAATGGAGATCTTCCAAAGATGAAAAAAATACATCTTTATACTCACCCATATTCATAAACATAAATAACAGCAGGTAATGTTTTCTAAAAATTAGTTTGATAACCCAGTAACAAATGGAATAGTTCTGAAGCAGCACTTCTAACTCAACGTGTTATTTCACTTTTCATGGTGGGCTAATTAAAGATGAACAAAATCACAGGAGGCGGCACACTTGTACTAATCCATATCAAGCTTCACAACAGAAGATCACATCTTTCATATGGTTATTTCAAAGGAAAAGAAAAATAAAATTAACAAAGATTTTCTAATGAATTCTTCCAATGAAAAAGATACGAATTCACCCTTGTCTTTAGTTCTATGTAGATCAGTAACGTGAATACCTCTATTTTACATGAAACTTTAAGACGAGCTAATTATTGCTTAGATGTATTAGTGGTAAATTATCAAAGATGAGCAAGGCAGGGATATTACCTCTTACCTCTGACCTGTCTGAGACCAGTTTTGAATCCTGTGTCATTTGACTGCCAATCCTCTAAGAAGTTTATTAAAAACTGGAAAAGGTTCAGAAAAGAACGATAAAACTTATTTTAGATCTGGAAAAGAAAGAGTACAAAGGCTAAAATAGGTTTACTTTTTTTTTCAGAGAAAAAGGTGAAGTTTCTATAGACAGATTAAAAATTGATCTACAAAGATTAAAGGTATTTAATGTTACATAGTATTTTAAATCTAGCAAAGAATAGGCAAAGATATTACATAGGTAGCTCTTGAGCTAAACAGCAACAAAAGCCAAAAGTAGATACACATTTCTAGCACTGAAAGTAATTAAATGCTGGGCCAGCTTGTCAAAGGATGTTATGATGAATCTTTAACTTGCATTTTTACAGTGAGATTACTTTTTAAATAGGAATGGTTTAGGTCTATTAATTATTGTCTCAGTCACAAAATTCTAACATTCAAAAAGCAATTGCTTCTTAAAATGGACCTCTAAGAGAATGGTAAGGAAGCAAAGAGGAAAATAAGTAACATTTAAAGTACGACTTTTACCAGATTATTATGATTTTTGGAATGATAATTCATAGGTGATGTGTTCTCACTGAAGGGGTCAGCATCTGAGCTGACTGAAAATTCCTTCCTGTCTTAATGACATTTTTATTATTGCGGAACTATTAAAACAATTCTGATTGTGGGCAAATGAACTAGATTTCATTACATCTCTGTTTCCAACTTAATAAACAACAATTTCGGCATCATATTCTGCCTTCAGTTATACCTTTCCACTTCTGAAAACAATTACTTATGTTCTAGTAACCTGATTAATCTCAAATTCTTTATCCAGCCTTAAAATTTAGCAGTATGTGAACTCTAAGATTTGTGACGGTGAGTGAGAGGGAAAGAGCTCTAACTTGTCTTCAAATCCCAAATGGTTTTCAAGCATGGCGTTTACATTGCCACATTTGTGTAAAAGCAGACCTATTATTTGTAAAATAAGTCTTAGAAGTCTTAAACTCAAATTAAAACAATCTAGACTGATGTTGTATAAAATATACATAGTGAACATATTAAAGTAATTTTTGTTCAAGTACATTAAAAATTTAGAAAACTCAAACTGTTTAAAATTCCTTCTGTCCCCAGTTGCAAATTACAAATGAAGCAAGGAGGATCTCTAATGCACCTCCTATCCCGCTACATGTTTGGTGCCAAACATTTTTTGAGAGTACAGGTATTTTTGCTGTATTACAAATATAAATTTAAATCTCAGACTTCAAAGGAGGCAACTCAGATGGTACATTAATATATTTTAAATATTTAAGATGTATATCCTAAGGCTAAAAAAAAATTGACTCTGTTGAAAAAAGGTTCTTTCTAATGAAAAAAATAGTCAAGGCCTTTACTCAGATGATAGATTACTTTCCAAGCGGGCAGACTACGCCCTCCTATAGTGGCAGAATATGGTCTTATCCTCCAAGGGAAATGCACATGAGCCTTATGGATTATCTGCACAACTTTGAGCTTTCCAGAAATATCAGTTTCACTATACATTCATTACAAGATAAATCTCTGCCTGCTTTTTAAGTGCAACAGATCAGCATGGGCTGCCACCATCCTAGAAACTCATGCAGGCTGTGTCTTGTTTCTGTTGTTCCTGAAAGCTCTGCAGATGCAGCCAAGAGGTGGCTGTATATGGATGATTTTTCCCACCAGTGGCAATTGTCTTGCCTGGTGACCCACAGCCACTCCATCACTTGGTACTGGCACAGTTAGAAAAAATGTTGAGTATGAACTTCTGCTACCAAAAGAACAGATCAATTTATAGATGGTTTGTTCACTGCATCTGAAATCCTTGGCCAGGTATTTGCCAAGAAAACGGGCCTGATAAGCAGCAAATAACATGTGAGCTGCAAGATGACTGATCTGAAGAGACCTTTTGAAAAGCAGGGTGGGAGGGGAGAATAGTTCATTTCTGGGCCTTACTGATGTGACATGCTGTCTCACCTTATCAGTCAAGGTGTTAAAGTTTTCGATAAAATTACTCCAATACTGTAATAATTTATTTTAATAGCATAAGACCATAAGGTTTTCTAAATGGAGATAGTAGTAATTAACCTTGAAAGGTATTACATTACATTTGAAATATTTATAAACTAGGCAATAAGATTATTTTAATATGTGTCCTTATGATGCATTAGTGGACTCAGACTGTTTTTCAAGACAATGCCAATCTCGATAACAACAGGATTTTGACAATACTGTAATATAGGCATAACAATAACCTATGAGATGAAGTACTCAAAAGTATAGGTATTGCTTACAACTACCTGTGTAAATTGGATAGTTTAGGTAGAAAAATGGTGTCCTTGAGGACTCAGCTAGAAGAGTAGTTTCTACAAGTAGATTTTAAATTATTCATTTGTGATAAGCCAGAGTGACAGTGACTACGGGTAATGTAAGGGGTCCAAAAGGCATCTTTTTTTAAAAGTGTCCCAGTAGGAATTCATGCAACTGTGAGGTGTGATGCTCCTTACACATACTGCAAATAACTCATTGGCTTTTTCTCCTTTGAAGTAATATATCTAACAGTTTTAGGTTGTGGGTCATTAGGACTTTCTCCAGAACTTTTTCTCTCCCCTCTCATCACATGCATGTACAGGAACTCAAATCTTTATATTTGGTAAATTCCAGCAATGATTTTAAGACAAAGATGTGTAACATATCCTTAGCTGTGTATGTAACAGCATGATTGCCTTTAGAACAGCAAGCCATCACTGAACACAAAAGGTTGTCAGCCTGATAGAAAAGGGTAATAGAGGGACTGAAAAAAACAGTGTCAGGTGGATTTCATGTAGCTTGATCCTGTTCCCTTCCAACAGGANTTTATTATTTTATTAAATAAAATAATTCAATATTAAAAAATAAAAACTTGGCTATGAAGTTTGTCACAAAGGTGAAACCAAATAAGATTTACTCAAATATAGGCAAAGAGAAGGCTAATGTTACCCCCATCTATAAGAAAAGTTTAAAGGAGGATTCAGAAAATTACTTTTCCCGTATTTCCCATAACCCTAGGAAAGTTAGAGAATGAAATAACATTCAGCCATTGGAATAATCTCCCCAGGAAAGTGGTGGATTCCTCAACACTGGAAACTTTTACGATTCGGCTGGACAGGGTGCTGGGCCACCTTGTCTAGGCTGTGCTTTTGCCAAGAAAGGTTGGACCTTGAGTTCCTTTGATCATTGAGGTCCCTTTCAACCTGTTATTCTGTGATTGATTCTATGACTATCAACAATGAGAAGATAGATGCTGTGGCCTGCATTGGATGATTCAAGTTTTATCTGTCTGTTTGAAGAAGAATAATTTTAGGACTATTGATCCAAAAAAGAAAATGTGCCTGGAGAAGCACATATATTCATGCTTCTGTAGTGTTATCTGAAAATATCAGTAAGGGCTGTCAGAAATAAAGATCGGACAATCAGAAATTACTTCTAGAGATACCAGTAGGGAAAACGACTGCAGAAATCAAAACCAGAGATGTTGTATCAGATTAAATCATCTGCCTCATCAGATTTAGGCAGCATTCAGTCTGGCTGGACTGCATTTTTTACCAAGTGTTGAACAACTCATTGATAGCTACCAGAAAAATAGGTCAGATAACTAAAGGAAAAACTCCCCTATTAAAAAAATAGCTAAAACTCACAGAAACACCATGGTTGGAAGGAACCTCTGAGATCATTGAGTCCAACCTTAAAAACAAACAAACAAACAAACAAAAAACACAAAACACAACACCACATCACACCCACCCACAAACCAATAATCTCAGGCACTAGAGCACACCCTGAAGAGTCATGTCTACATGTTTCTTAAATACCTCCAGGGATGGTGACTCCACCACCTCCCTGTGCAGGCTGTTCCAGTGCCTGACCACCCTCTCAGTAAAGTAATTCTTCCTAATATCTAATCTAACCCTCCCCTGCCGCAACTTCAGACCATTAACTCAAGATATTCTTTATAATCTTAAGACGATATACAATCATTTGTATTCATATATAAAGAAATTTAGGCAGAGAATTCATAAAGGGGACACAGCAATGTAAAGATACAAAATATAATACAAAACAATAGGGCTAGCACACTTTCGGTGATGCTGCTTAATCTTTCACTATTGATATAAGAACACATAGGACTAAAAGCAAATTTAATTGACATACTCTGGGAAATCAAAATAAAAAACAAACAGGAAAATCCAACAAATCTTACTCCATGAGAGTGAGCCTGAGAAGGTAAAATAATTTGCAATAAACTATTTTTACGTGATTTTTGTGATATTGGATCCATATGGAGGATTGGATCATGGAGTCTTACAGTGGAGTGCAGAAGATTGTATATTGGTTAAAGATTAGCCAAAGCAACTGGCACACTGTTTCAGTTAATCATAATGCAAAGCTCATAAAAACGACAACGAAAGGACCTACAAAAACCTAGTAAGGGTTTTCACAGAGGCCCTATTAACTCACTGAATCAAACTACAATGATGTAAGTAATCTGTGATGTTAGGGAGACACCACATTGAAACTACATGAAATAAAGACCCTAAAACTAGGAGTTAGTATTTTCTAATAGAAGAGATACTGAGCAAAATATTACATTATTTATATTTTAAATATCCTTACACTAGAAAGATATGAGGTTAGAAGTGGACTGTAAGTTAACATAAGGGCACAAGGGCCAAAGTTGAGCATCTCTTTGCGTTGTATGTGAGCAAACTGAATGCAGTCTGAATTCAAAGTGAGTGTATCTACATATCTAAATCCATATATCCTTCATGTGTCAAAAAACCTGACTTTCTGAACCTGAGGAACATTTTGAGTGAAGGTGACTGGCTGGAAAATCAGACAGAAAAATATAATAAAAATTAGGAATTCTATAGGAAAATGCATTAGATGGCCAAAATGTAGTCCTGCAATAAAGAGAGAAGGTTTCATTAAAAACTCATTTTCCTTCTGTGGTACAGTAGCTCCATTAGTTATAACTATGTACAGAAAACTTACGTAGGGAACTAAAGGCAAAGGAGAAAATCCATTATTGAAAGCCCTAAAGCTCTGGAGATAAACTTTTAGGTTTATGTTTGGGTTGCATATTGCCAAGGATAGTATCACAGAGGTAATACAGCAGGTGTAGATGATATTTGTGATTTCTCAGACATATACCAAATGACTGACACTGATCTAATAGCCAGAAAACAGGTACTGCCTACTTAAAAGGGAGAGTAAATCTAGGAGTGACGCAGAGAAAGAAACAACATGAATCACTAGTTGAAGATAAGGGGGAAAAAACCTGGAATCAGAAAATGTTTTTTTAACAACAGAAAAAAGGAAGAAATTGCAAAATGAAGTGATTACTCTTTCTCTTCTTGTGATCTTCAGAACATGTCAAGGTTTCGGAGTCATCCCACCTAATTTTAGAAAGCTTGTGACACCAACAATTTGAGAATATCACTGACCCAAATGGATAGATACAACAACAACAACAAAATCACTTGTGCTCACTTGCATCCTCCTTTCAGCAAACAGATGTCATGGTTTAGCTAAAACATGCTATGGGGTTCATCACAAAAGACAATAGATGACATTTGTTGCCCTGTGGTACACAGGAATTTAAAGCACATGATCTGACAACTCCTTTTTACTTCATGTATCAACCAGTGAAATTTACTACTCTCTGGCTTCATTTTCCTGATGTATTTGCATATATCAGGAGATAATTCTATGGATAATTCTACTTACTGTTGTAAAGCATTTTGAATTATACAAAGAGAAAGTGCAGAAAGTATTACTAGCATTAATAGATCAGCACCCAAATAGAATGGGTACACCTGATTTCACTACTCAGCCTATTTTCTTCTGCCTGCAAATTTCAGTATGCCTTTTTCCCTCAAATCACTGACAAAACTGTATTCTTTGAAAATGCTTACTATTTGACTCAGTAGACCAAGAAACTAATAAACTCTAAATATGTTGCTCTGAAAAATCCATACCATCAATTTAACTTTTATTGTTTTTTGATAATTGAAAAAGACATAGATTCTTTTTTCCTATTTCAGCCTTAAGTACTGAAAAGTAATAAATGTTCTCAAAACTTGGAATAGATTGTGCTTATTTCTATTTGTACTACCCACATTTACCGGTAGCTAGGATAGTGAAATAGTGAAAAAAGGAGTCCATAAATGTAACTAGAGGGCGTTTATAGATTTTCTTTGAAAGAGAATTCAGCCTTGTGAAGAATAAGTAAAAGTAACAGTGTTTACAGTGATAGGCAAACACTGTGTGGTGTGTAATTTTCCTTTGCTTATGGTGGCTCTTTACAGTAGGAATGTAGCATTTACTTATTCAAAGGCAATAAATTAAACATGTATTTTGAAAATATAAATTCTATATTGATTAGCCAGTAGGAAATGGACAAAGTAAATATCAGAAGTTGTCTCCTTGGTGGAGATAAAACAGACCAGAACAACATCTTAGAATTCATAGAATCATAGAATTGCCTAGGTTGGAAGGGACCTTTAAGATCATCTAGTCCAACCATCTTTCTCATTCCTAGATTATCCTCATAAAATTCTCTAGGTTATCACCTAAAAATACTAAAGAGTAAAACTGAGCAATATGGTTCTAATATTCTTCCATTTTACAGTAGGTTGGACAACTTCCATTTATTCAAAGTCCCATTCTGTATGAGATTACTAATAACCAAACTGCAACAGGAATGAGACCCTTGTGTTCATGAGCTGCATCACAACTATCCACCACAACATTGAGAGTTCTCTGATCAACTCTGTGCTTACGTGGGTCTAATATTTTTGTACTTTTTCAAAAAAGGGTTAATTACAAACTAATACGTTTTCAAAAGGTATTGTATTGATAACTCAGAGCGTAGTGCTCTTTATCCATCTATTTCTTTGACATTTCTTTTTCATTTGCAGTTACAGCATTTATTTACTTTTGATCTCTGTGGATGTAAAGCACTAGACAAGCACACTATCATTGGGAGCAAAAATTAGTCTTGAGAAAAGAAGCTCTTCAGCAGACACCGGCCTGGGAACACTGTAAGACTTTCCAGTAACAATGGACCAGCCTTCAGAAGATGATCTGGGGATGTCAGGCTGTGTAAAGCTGGCAGCTAAGGGCTGGAGGCATCTATCACAAATTTCCTTGGCTGGGAAGCTGCTTCTTTTCTTACCTGCCTATTTCTTTTCTTTTTTTTTTTTTTTTTAAAGAACTGTATCCAAAACTTGAGGCTTCTACTATGAAAAAAACAGAAGAGCTTTCGCCTTATTCATTCTGCCCGGTAGTGGCCTTCTGACCAATCAAACAGGAGGCACAACCTGGTCAGGTGCGTACATGTGCACAGCTACAAATCAAATACAATACAGGCCACTGTCTACAAATGACTTCTCAGTGCTGTTTGAGCAGAAACATTTAATCAAGGAAAACTTCACTGGAGCTCTCTGCTAAAGGTTTCTATCTACTGCTCACTCGTCCAAATCTGAGTGGTTGTTTCAACAGCTGTCTTAATTCAATTTATCTTGTTATATATGAAGACTTAATTGAACAAATTACTTCTAAGGAACGCCTGGAATTGCTAATATTAAAATTTCTACCCTCTCTTTTTCTTTTGCGCACTGTCAGCTCTGGCTAATCATTTCACATATTGGTCCATGATTGCTTTCGTACTTCATAATTCTGCACATAACTCTCTTTGACATCAAGACTGATTTTAAGAAAAGAATGATGGCAGAGAAGCCCCTATGTTTATTACAAGCCATTTCTAGTATGAAGTGCTAGTGATTATGAAACCTCTGAAATGAACATTCCTCCATTTCCATCCATGATCAACGCTGTGAAGAGGGATATCACCGTGGAAATGTTGAAATCCCCAGCAGATCATAGCCTGGATGACAAAACAGCTTCAGTGGCTGCTAATTTCAGAGCAATCAATAAGTAACTTCAGCCTCCTTTCCAGTCATATCCAGTCCTTGTCAAAACCAGTTGTAAATATCACAGGCAATTCCCTATGTGTCAACTGGTTTTGCTCTGTTTTCCACCTGATGAATGGGAAGTTGTCAATAGCCAGGATTATTAAAATGGGATTAGAGGCTGCTTTGACATTTCAGAGGAATCAAATGTTTCGGCAATTTAACCCAATTACCACAATTTTATCTGTAAAGTTCTCCTGCCATTCTCAAGGGTCCTAAGCAAGGAGATTAGATGGATATCAATGATACAGAAACATGGAATCCACATTTCACAGTAACATATATGATTACTTCTTTGCCATTTTTTTCCCTGTAGAGATACTAATTGCTATGAAAGTATTTCCTAACAGGGTATTCTTATGTAAATATTTTTGATCACTCATATCCTTTACATTTATTCTCTGAAACTTATCCCAAATCAGTGCAGCTTTCTAATAGGCTTTCAGCTTACATTAATGAAGAGGAGTTTATTTAGCTGTTTATTTAATTAATAAGTGATTTAGCTTTTGAAAATCAATCCAGGTTTCCCAAGAAATGCTGGGACAAAACAATTTTAACATAAAAGGCCTGATCACATGATGCTTCAAACACTGTCTCCAACAATTTACCCAGAATAACTGACATACAAAGAAGATATTAACGTACAAAACCTCTTCCATATCTTGACCGAGTTCACGTAGTCCTTATATACGAAAATCACAATCTTTTCAGAAAAGTACTAAAAGTATACTGAAATAATATAAACTGATGTCCTGGATATTGCATAGTCTTAAGATGCTAACATACTGTATATTTGACTTGCTCAGTTCCTGTATCTCATTTTAATTGTGAATGAATTTTGGAAAAACTAGCCATAAGAGAAATTTGATTAATTTTAAATTCATACCTAGATGTGAACAAACTTTCCTCATTAGGTACAAATACATTACCTCTTACGCCTAATACATTACTGTTGTAAAAAATCAGTAAACTTTATTAAGGAGGACACAACCTACTTCATGAAGAGTTAAATATTTGACCTAGAGACAAAGTCTGTGCAATCCACAACCCACGAGAGTGAACAAATCTGTTCTGCTACTTATCACTTTTGGAGCTGTTATACAATATTAAAAACGTCTATTTGAAAATACTTCTATAATAACAGTAAAACCACTCAGCAGTTAAAGGCAGCTATGCAAAACCACAGAAAGCATACTGTTATCTAAGTGAGTGCAATACATCATAAAATAATATTTAATCTAGAGATAAAATCTCTGCAACCCGCAAGCTACAAAAGTGTATAAATCTATTCTGCTACTTATCACTTTAAGAGCTGTCATACAATATTAAAAACATCTATTTGAAAATACTTCTCCTACAACAGCAGCAGAATCACTTAGCAGTTGAAGGCAACTGGGCAAAACCACAGAAAGTATACTGTTAACTGAGTGCAGTAAATCAGAAAATATGTCTAAGCAAGTATATATGATTTTTATTCTGAAAATATTTTATTATTTTAATAAATAATGAAAAAGGTGTATTATTATTATACACCTAACTTGTATTGAAAAGTCTGAAGAAAGCAGAATATTACTTACACTTATGACAGTTGTTATGACACTGAAAAAAGGAAAATGAAATTTTGCAATTGATTTACATAGATTGCCCCTGATTCTTCCAAATTAATGTGGAAGAGGTTCACAAAGTTCAGAATCATGATAAACCCGTGGAGGACGGAAGATCAGTTAGCTTCAAGCTTTTTTTTAGCATGATAGGGACTAATTCTGAAACCTAGATTTATACCAAAGCTTCAGTATGGTTTAGAGAGTTCAGATTTAGCTTTGGGTGCACTGTGCTACAGATTAATACTGAATCTATGGATGATTTCCAGACAGACACAGGATGTGTTTTATAAACCATAAACTATTCATTTGTATGAAACATGGAAAAGGATTTCATTGGGACGTAGTGACCTTTGAGAAAAGGAAAAAAGAAAAGAAGGGGTATAACCTATCCAGAACCAGAAAACTGCAAATGTCCTTAGAATAAACAACATTTTCAGAAAACTGCTACCAACTTCCTCGATGATTTCTGGAAAAGCACATGGATAGTCTAAGTGTACTTGTAAAATTCATTTTTTCAACTTTCTACTTAAAAACATCTCTTACACTTGCACAATTTTATGATGCATGTGCTTTTCATTCATGCGTGGAAATGAATAGCCCTGATACTTAAAATCATAACAACGTTTTCAACTCCCTAGTAAAAGAGTATAAATCTTTTTTTTTCTATTTTAATCAATTCAGATCTTTAATTCTCAACTTTAAGAAAAATAAAAGGGAAACAAGCCTGCCCTGTTCCTGCACTATGAGACAACAAATTTATAAGTCTTTGCAATTTAGATAAGCCTTATTTTCATACATGACTGTTTATATCTATTGCTTGATTCGTGTGTAATGTGCCTTTATCTCATTCACAGCAGTGGAATACCACTGAAGAGTGGGTCATATATGTCTTTCTATGGTTTCATCTACCTGGCATGCTGGAAACCTGTACTGCACTGGGTCAGAAGAAACTTTAAGACTCCATGCTCATGCAGAGTGCCAGATTTTTGACCACTGAGGCAGCTGCATGAGAAACTTATTTCTTACAGAAATCTTACAACCACTTACAGGCAGCTTCATTACATTTCTAATTGTCTTTCCATTATCGGCTTCCCCAGCCATAAAAACAAGTACAGACAACAATCAAGGGCTAAATTTTGCCAGGCAACTTGACCAGATGTGGCAGACTCAACAGAGCACACACAAACCTGCCAACCACCCTAAAAAATAAATGCCACCTTTTTTTTCCAAATCTCTGCAGCCTTTAATGCAGGAGATGATAAGTTTTATCATAACCTTTCTCAAGTTGATTGACATTTCTATTCACAAGTGAAGACAAAACAAAAAGAAAAGCAGAAGTTCATGCATTTAAAAGGGATCTCTTCGTTGTCATTTCAACTCAATATAATGCACTCTAATGGATACGTAAACTCATCATAAAAATGCACTTGATAATACATTTTTGTGACTCCCTGCAGGGTTTTCAGATTCTGTAATCAATACTAGCAAGCCCACACAAGACAGCAACACAGACAGAGAAACCATTGAGTGAACTTCCTTATTTATAATCACTTGAAGACTGCGTTTCCTGAAAGGGTTACATAAACAGGATTACTTTAGACCTTTCCATAGGACCAAATTTTGCTTATATTCTCACTCGTTAACACATGAAACCACAATCTCTCAGTCAACAAAGTTCCCCTTTTCATAGGCATAAGTATATACACTGTACTTAACTGCTAGCTTACAGGAAGATTTGAGAATACAATATCTCTTAAATATTTGAGAAACAGACCATTTCAGTCTGGAACCTAATAAAACCTTGGGGTGCAATGAATATCATTACATTATCAACCATGCTGCAATCAGTGTTTTTTCAAACTCCTCATATGGTAAGAATAACAGTGCTTTTAGAAAGAAGGTTAAAATAATCAATACTCCACCAGCTTTTACAAATAAAAAGCACATTTAAAATAAGGTAAGCTTCTTAATTTTAATTTTTACTGCTTTATACACAAACAATATTGCTAAGAAGAAAGGATGTGGTCTAAGATAAACAAAGCATCAAGCAATAAAACTTGTACTTGATTGCCTTAAGAGAATGTTAAAGTTGTTTATTTTGAATCTGAGTGTTGTAGTTCTTCCTTAAGCACATTTTAAAATGTTACCAGTATACAAATATTCAACAGGTTTTAAAAAAAAATAAAACATATAACTTGGTATTATAACAATCCCAGCACAGATGATGTTCACATGAATAGCTTGCAAAACAATTTTGAATAGATTACAAGACAATTTTAAGGCAATATAACTGTATTTGCATGTTAACACCCTGAAATCTGCTTTGATCCCTGCTACTTCAAATTTGCAGATTCAAAACAGGCATAAGAGATCCAGGTTTTAAAGCATTTATCTCTGTTAAACATCTACGTTTATACTTGCAGTATTCAGGATACCAGTTTATTTTTCCTGCGAAAGAAAAGCACCGCAACTCCAACATCAACAACACACAGCCTCTGATGTGCACGTCGCTCTGGAGGTGACTCAGGTAGTGTCTTACATCCCGTTTACAGGTGCCCCTTGTCTCGCCGCAAGAGAATAACCAGAACAGAAAAAAAAACGACAAGCCACTGAAAAGCACTCCCTTACCTTCTAAACCTGCTTCAATCAGCCCAAACTGTTCCAACACTTTAACAAAAAGCACAATCACGATCAAAACTGCTATCATTTCAAGCCCTTCCAAGTTCATGATGAGTTAGGTCATGGTCTGACCACCGCCACTGAGAAAAGTGCTCTTCTGCCTGGCTTTCTTTGCAAAGCCATTAAACTAGGCGCAGAAGGCTCCTGCGAGGGAAGGGGGAGAGCGGGAGGGGAGCGGCAGGGAACACATCCCGTCTCCCCACCCCGAGGCCAGGAGAAGACAGGAGGATCAACCCCGGCCTGCCGGGATCACCCGGCACCGGCACAGCCAAGCAGCCATGCGGGAGGCGAGGGAGGGGGTGCTCCCCCGAGGGAGGTCACCGGGGAAATGTCCCCGGGAAAAATGAAAAAAATAAATAAAGCGGCGGCGGGAACGCCGGAGGCACATCTGGGCAGCATCGGCCACCGCTGGCCGGGGCCGGCGGCGGGATGCAGCGTCGATGGGGGGAAACCGGTTGCCCGGGAAACGCGGGGACCGGGAGGCGCGTTGGGCGCCCGGGGGGGACCAGCGGAGGCCTGAGAGAGGCGGGAGGGAAGATGCTGGCAAGCGGCTTGGAGATGCTGCGGGGTGAAACGGCTGCCATCAGGAAGGTGGGCTGGCAGCCAGCCCGAGCGAGGGGCACCCCTCACCCCCTCGAGTTACGGCTTTAGCTCTAATTGTGCCGGAGAGAGGGGTTTGACGGGGTGTGACTTGCCAACTTCTCCGTGAGTTTCGCCGGGTAAATAACTAGGAGGTACAGACTGTTGCATGTGGCAAGTAATACACAGCATTTTATAGACAGAGGTGCATTAGGAGTCCTTTTTCTGTAATTAAAACAAACACCCCCAAATATGCTGCCTCAAATCCTTTAAGGCTTATTATGTGGAAAACAAAATCGGAAAAAAAAAAAACAGATTGAGGAGGAGGAAAAGCAAGCTCATTATTTTTGATGGTTTCTCACTTCAGGAATACTTGCTAAATAATTTTCCATGGGAAAACATTAGCAGTGAAACACACCAGTACTAACCACAGAATGGAACTGGTATCTTACACCAGTAGCAGCCACTGGCCCGTCCACAGCAGCGTGCGGTACTGGCACTGTCACAGCGCACCACGCTATTCATGGGAAAGGATTTACTCTTTAAATCCCTTAATAATTTACCATCTAAGAAGGAATTTCCATTAGAAAAACAGTGCCTCTGTTGCAGCAAAAATGAGCAGGGGAACAATTCCAACATATTTAATCCTGTCTGGTAGAGTATTGTCCCCCACACGGTAGGAGTCAATTACTGCCAAGGCCTTGGTTTTCTTTCTTTCCTTGGATAAGATTCAAATAAAATCATTGTGCCATGTGAGAACTGGCAGCAACTTCTGAGTCCCCCAGGTACATTTGCATGATGATGGGCGTTATCATTACTGAAAACAGTGGAATGAAGTGGGAGTAAGGGGACTAACAGATATAATACAGGTATCTGTTTTTCCACAGTATAGATAAATCCACACAGCGTAATGTCACTCTTCTGTGCTTTTTTGCTCAGGTGTGGACTCCCTGAAGCTGTTTAGCCTCTTTCTGTCAGAAAACCTAAGGTTTTCTAAGGTTATCATTCCATCCTACATATCGCACTTGTTGCATTTCTGCAGGCTGCTTTTCCATGGGTTTCTTTGCCCTTATTTGCTGCAAACTTTCTCCTTACATTCTTCTTTCCGTCATTCAATCTTTGTTTCAAACAAGGCTAAGTATCTTTCCCCTCTAAGCCATCTTATCAGCAGCTCTAAGGACAGTAGGTCCAGCTCTCCTTCAATGTAGGACTAAAACGGGCTAATTTATCATCATCAACGACATAACATCTGCAATCTGTGCCTTTACCCAAACGGCTGATCCAAGTTGTGTTTGGGTATTTGCAACATTGCCACCTGAGCTGCCACATCCATTTTCACTAATAGCTTTCGTTAATATTTGTCTGCTGAAAATGTTAAAATGAAAGCACTTTCTGAAAAGACCCAGCATTTACTACTTTTGGGACAGTCGTGCCCACTAAGAGCTGAGGGCAGAACACTGGAAAGCAGACCTTGTGGTGCTGGTGCTGCAAAGGTGGTGGCTGCCCTTGCCCCCCCAAACCCTGTCCCCAGGCCTGGCAGTGACCAGACAAATAAGCACGTGGGGATCTGCTGTCTGAGACCTGCCTCCTCAAGCACCAGCAAAGTTACCAGTTTTTCCCAGAGGTGAAGTTCTCCTGCACCAGCAGCTAATTCTGATTCCTCTTCCAAGGCACAGCAGAGAAGTAGGGAAGAAGGGAAGGAGTTAGTATTACTCCAGCTTTACAGATGGATGCCAAAGCGCAGTAAAAAAAATAATCTCCAGGGAAGGCTAGGACTTTGCAAGAAAGCTGTGGCTAAACTCAGGTTTCTCAAGCGCTGTGAACCAGCAATGAAAATCTCCTTTTTTTTTCTCCTTTTGATACAGAGTTAAATACACTTTCCCTAATAAGGATATTGCTTTTTAGCAAAACTTTATAAAACCTAAATAATGTATTAAATTGAAGTCACTGGTTATAATTTGAGCTATGGATGTATATAAATGGTCACTTCTCATCCTGTGACAGAGCTCTAAATGACAGTACAGTGACTCTATTTACATTGCTGTGACTAAGATCCTTGATACCATTAATCTTACTACCATTGCTTAATGCTTAAGGTTAAAAAAAGACCAAATCAATTTAGACTGAAAAGTGATGAGTGGGTCTACTGATGGACTCCCAGTAATGGTTATACTTCTTTCTTACATTTCCTTTTCTTATGCGCTCTATTCATCTGGATGCCATTAAGCCACTCTCAGGTTTTCATCATGGCTTCCATGAGGATGATTACTATCAGCTGACATTCCTTACAACGTGGTCAAACGATTTATGGAAGCCTGGCCTGCAGAAGTCAAAATCAGTTGGTTTTGTTTAAAAGGTCCAGAGTAGTGATCTGAGCTAACCTTGATGACTTTGCATGAAGCAAACTGGGATGCACAACATGCACTGCTGCTCTAACAGATTTTGGGGAAGGCTCTCATTGCCAGGGGGGTAGTTAGAGGTAAAGCTGACTGGCAAATTTGGGTGCAAACAGGATATCTATGCACAGCAACAGATAGCTGAAATGGAGTAGCACCGGTAGGAACAGAATACAACCTCTAAAAAAGCCACCATTCCTTGATGTTGACTGGGAACAACCTAAATAATATCTTTAAGCATGTAGATGATGAGGGTAAAAAACATGCTGTAAAGCTAGGGCAATCTAATGATTGCTTCGGAAGTGATGTCCCTACATCTTATTACATAGATAAACAATATTTCTCTCCTATCTTTAATAAGAATAGCTTTGAATAAATATTCCAATATCCAATAAAATCATTAAAATATTTATTCTGCATAGCTATTTAAAAGAAATTTATATTTTTTAATCTTAAAAGGGGGTAAAACACACTTTCTTTCTAAAGGAGAAAATGGGCCAGAAAATCTTGATGTATCATAAA
This sequence comes from Arenaria interpres, assembly GCA_013399435.1. Classification (NCBI taxonomy): domain Eukaryota; kingdom Metazoa; phylum Chordata; class Aves; order Charadriiformes; family Scolopacidae; genus Arenaria; species Arenaria interpres. The sequence goes on along the minus strand of VXAK01018901.1, from coordinate 25,087 downwards.
TACAAACAGTTTATTATCTCAGCAGCTAAGTGCTATTACCCTTTCGTGCCCCTTTTTCTCTCTTAAATTTGCTACTAGCATAAGAAATTAAGAGAATAAAATAAAACCTGAATGTAAATTTCTTTAGCTCATCGAATCACTGAGCAAAACTAGAAAAGATACAAACTTCTATCTTTTAGTTTTAATTTAACCCTCTTTCTTAGTATATATTTAATGAATCCAAAGAAACGATACCAAATGCTAGGATGCATTCATCCATTATAAATGTTGAATCTTACAATGTCCCACACCTTGCAACTTTCCTCTAGGCATTGAGCCAACGTGGCTTGACTTCCATAGGATCTTTCCCAGATTAAGCACTGGTTAAAAAATAAAAAAAGAGTACAGCAATCTAACATCAAAGTGCCTTATTTCTACCTTTTCAGAACTTTCATCTAAATTTCCATCCCAAACAGTCTCTAATATTTTTCATTTGTCACAGGTCAAGGAGTTGCCACTCTTCAGCCATGGTGATGCTTAAGTCATATCAGAAGACTACTTCTTAGTGCCACCCAAAAAGCCATACTGCTGATACGCATCATGATTCCCTAAACAGGCATTTTGGCACCTCATCACAGAATCATAGAATGATACGGGCTTGGAAGAGACCTCTGGAGATCATCTAATCCACCCCCCCTGCCAGAGCAGGTCCACCCAGAGCAGGTTGCACAGGAACGTGTCCAGGCGAGGTTTGAATGTCTCCAGAGACGGAGGGTCCGCCACCTCTCTGGGCAGCCTGTTCCAGGGCTCTGCAGACAGCAAGAATTTTATGGGCTGGCACAAAGGTTTTGTCTAACCCAAATTGTCTCTGGTCATGGAAAGGGGGCACAACGTAGTCATAAAGCAGAAGATCTGGCTCTTCACACTTGTATTTAGATGGCAATGCATAAATCCCATGCTTTTACAAAACTGATTAAACCAGAAAAAGTTATGTACCTCAACATTCATAAGCAGGCTCTTCAAAGACTCTGACATAAAACATCTTTACCAGCCAACTGAGACATAATCCCAGCTGAAAAGTATACCTGAAGATCTGGATAATATTATAACATCGCTCTGTAGAAGTTTTGGCTTGCTATAAATGTCAGAACAGGCACAAAATCTATCAATGTCAGTTATTCTAGTCTTCTAAATAGCATGTGGTTATTCTGAAGCCCTTAAAATGGAATTATATTTCAAGTTTATTCCTTTCCGTACAATGAAAATATGGCTTCCTAAGACTGGTAGTGTATATTTCTGGAAATTGATGCAGATATCACATGAACTGTGTCCATGAACTACATGTCATTAGAAGACAGAAATTTTCTTATCACATGTAAAGTCACCATCCTAATAATTCCATCTTTACTGGAGGTCTTTAAGCCTCACTAAAAAGAAAAAATCTTCAAAAAAGTTCAGTCTTAAAAATGTCAGACTACTATATTTTAAAACTCTCTGTGGAAACTGAAAACTATTTGGCTGTTGTAATTCCACAGATGAAGCTCAACTGTTCTCATGATTTGTTTGTGCTAACTATTTATTAGCAAGGATTTTTCTCCTAAGAAACTTAATGATTTTTCAAGTGTTTGCACTTGAGGGAACATATTGATCATTTTCCAAACTACAGAGAAAATCGTGTCACATAGAATTTCAAGAGGGTTATTAACTGTCATTTGTAAAACTCCTATGCATCTTCAGCAATGAAGGACTAATGCAGCAAGCTTCATATCAAATTCTGAGATAGTCAGCGTGTGTCACGGGATGGTGTTTTATGATATTTGCTTTAATTTGCTCTGAATTACACATGGTCTCAAATAGTTCATGTTGAAATGCCTGACACAACTGTGGGATGCCGCAGGCGGTACCAGGTCTCAAGCAGCTTATTTCACTGTGCCTTATCAGGCCTGTTAGTACAACGTGACCCACACCTCCTCCCCTCAGTCAGTGCTGTTCAAGAGACTGTGTTGTACTGCCTTGGGTAAGTGGGACACAAGTAGTTTCACCGAACCTTTCCCAGCCATGTCAGTCCTGCAGCCCTTTAACCTGGGAATGACCTCTTATTTATTTCTTCCTTATTGCTCTCAAATTCAGGGTATATCTAATGCATTCAGTGCAAAAGTTCTACGATTCAGTGTTTTTTCCCTGTCAGACAACTAAAATTTTGTTTTAGACTTCCATGGTTTTGCTCCTCAACTATTGTGACCTTCTCTTTTTGTCCTTATCAAGTGCTATCTTGCTTCTCTTTTTATCCACTTAGGATATTGCTGCAAAGATCATCATTGTGGCTTACCACTCCAGGTATCTCAGCCCTCTTTTTGTATTTCTAATGAATTCACTTCATCATATACAAAGTATTTGTCATCACCCTCAAGTCCAGTCCTAATATACTACTGCCACACCTGGTCACTGTTGAGTCTTAGATAATATTGAGCTGTTAACCCACTCAAGAAATTTGTTCCCAATAATTTATTCCTAAAAAATGTTGCTGGCTCTAGTACATCCCCTTAATATTCTGAAATAGTACTACAACTGTTCTCCCTGTGCTACAAAGTTTCTGTGATATATAGCGTGTGGATGCTGACATTTTTGAATGCATTGCTATGGACGGAGTGAGAATTTTATGACACAACACAGTAAAATTTTCATCCAGGTAGCAAACAGAGAAGACATATCATTAATAATTGGAAATAACATTAATAATCAGAAATACACTCTGCTTTTTGCTGCATTTTTGCTTCATAATAGTGGAAAACTGTCAAGCTTCCTGTGGAATTTAGCTGTGAAGGTTGTATTAACTTTATCATAAATATTAGGAAACTTCTCTACAGCCTCAAAATAAGAGACTGACAGAAGAGTTCCTCTAGTTCAACTGATGCAGCAGGTGGATGTTTGCCAGACTTTTCCTCCTAATCCCTTGTTGGTTCATTAGTAGCTCACTGCAGACAACAGGAGACTGTCGTGCCAGTCAACACTAACAAGTCACCAGAAAGCCTAGCTCATACGCCTATGGAAAACAGCTTGAGACACTGGAGTAAGGCAGCATCTTTCATAGTTCTGCTTAAAAAAACCCCAACCAACCACAAAACAAAAGAGAACCAAAAAGGCAGGGAACCTGAAACCAATGTCTACTGAACCTTACCATCTAATTTAAGCACTAGCGTGCTCTTAAGGTGTGTTTCTAGTCCAAAGGGTGAGCTTCTACTTTACCCAGAAGTTTTTATTAAGACAAAGGATAGAACAAAAGAGTGACAAGTTCAATGTCTATTTCCAGTCTGGTTATACCGACATATATAAAGGAAATAAAGCGAGCTGACAGTCATACTCTGTTTCCAACTCTACCCAATTAACCTAATTTGAGCACTATGAAGTAGTCCAAGTTTCTTCCTAACATCTTGATGTTGTCTCTTAGTTTTTTTTCCTGTAGACCTCTACCATATATGAACCTGATACAAACGAATCCACATGCCTAAGCAAAGCTTGTTATAGGTTCAAATGTCAGAGTCTTAGTTATCCTAGGACTTTTGTTTTGGTAGGAGGGTGTGCTAAGCCATCTTATTACAGAAGTGCACTGAAGTCACATTAAGGCAGATCAAGGGGGATTGTACCATTTCTGTCACGATGAAAAAACATCTTATAAATAACACACCAACCATTTATTCAGTACTAATATTCATCTCATTGATACGCAATGATTGTTAATGGGTGTTTTAAAGCAGCTGACAAGGGCAAATGGCCCTTTTATGTGAACAACTGTACAGAAGAAAACACTTGGGTTAGCAGTCTCAGCAGACAGTCCTAACTAGCCCAACTGCATATGTGGTCTTTACAGCACAGCTTTGATCAACATTAGTGCAACAGTCCAGTGAAACAGTCACACCAAGCAGTGACATTTGCTATTTAAATGAACAGAACATTTCTGTGCATTGAGCACCAAGACTTGGGGACTTTCAACATTGCTAAACTCAGCAGAGCTGCTCTTAAATCAATAGGCAGGAAAATCTTGTAATCTAAATTCTCTTTCCCTCTCTTGTCTTTATGCAATGTAAGTGCCCATATTACCACTTCCATCCTCTGTTATTACATTCTTTAGCATCTGGTGAATATTTTTCTTTATAAAGTGGTCATTTGCACACCAAAACTAAGACTTCTTTTTCAACATACTAGTAATTCTATTGGCTCTTTATTCCTCAAAACTCTATGTTTTTTGAAAGCTGCTATTATTTAAACTCAGATTTGCAGCACTAGAAAGATTAGGTCTTGACTTACACCTTCTGCACTTGGGCCTGGAAAGTGAACATGTTTCTGTGTGAATTGGTAACCTTCGAAAATGGCATGGAAATTTCAGAAGCAAAGAGAGGCGCAGTGGAGACAAAAAGAACAAACAAGACACTGAAATTTGTTTACATATTAATCTTTAAAACTGTCAAAAAAGTGTTGCTCTTTCATTTTAATATCTTATGAGAATTTCTACGAGAAGCCAGATAATATTTGCTTTGCTCTTATATTCACTGGCAATATATGACGAAGAGAGCTCCAAATGTTCCAGGGAGTTCAGAAATTTAAAACAATATGAAAAATGACATTTAATGAACGTTACTTGTCAAAACAAACAAAAAACAAGTGGGATGCCTGTAAAACCTTGCTACAGTTAGGTATTTCATTTTGTGTTTCCTATTGCTTTTTCTGAATGCCTCATCGTTTTTTTGATTGATGTTCATCCCCATATTCTCTCCCACCACGAAAATGACACTAGGATCTGTGGAAATTTGTTACTCCATTGCGGATAAACCAGACTGATAGGCAACCATAGCTCCCTTGTGCAATTTACGTGAGAAAGCAGAGATAAGGGCTAGATGACACTGAGAATGTGTCTGTTCCTCAGGTTAGAAAAAAAAAAAAAAAGAACAAAGAACGAAAACACCGAACCAGACAGAACTATGGTAATTAAAAGGAAACCGATAAAAGAAGACAGCAGGCACAGATAGATATGGTGTGGTCACTTCAGGGCTCTGAATGGCCAAGGTCTGCCACGCTTTAAAGTCCAGACTGTTATGAAACAAAGAAAGATCAAGCCTTTTCCATGAGACTTTTTGCTGCCATTATTAGCACCGCTAGCATTACAGTGTGTAAAAGTGCCCATATTTTCCTGTTGTCTGTTGAAAACGTAAAAGAGCCTACTCAAGTAGCAAGGTTGAGCACCGTAAGGACAGGAATCAGAGGATGCATGCAGTGCATGATGCCCCAATAAAACTCTCTCATCCAGCTCTCTGTCAGTTTACATGACAGAGAAAAGATTAATTTCCACAGGCTGTCAGGTGATTAAAATATTCTGCAGAGTAAAAACAAACAAACAAACAAACAAAAATCGAATACCTTCGTTCACATAGAAGGACTTAAAATATATTTGAAGCAAGTAGATTGTGTCTGTGCTTTCTCTCTGGAAAAGTACTAATGCTGAAATTGTGCTAGACAGGTTAAAAAGAAAGCCACGTAAAAAGCTCCAGACCAGTATTTTGAGATCACCTGCAAAAGCAGCAAAGTCTAAAACTGAACAGAGCTAAAGAGCAAGCAGTATGGAAGTAGGGAAAGAGGTTCCGAAACACTTTATTTTCCCCAAGCTGGAAACCAGATAGGGTCCAAATGGCTGCTACCTAGAAATTAATTTTAGAATGTAATTTATGTTCAGCCATGAATATAGTCTTATCTGAGGATAGCAGAACTGTGAAATTAAATACATGCATACCTATATACACAACATGGGAGTGGCTGAAGTGATTCACATTCTTCTTTAGCATTATCAATATGCTTCAGACACAAAATTGCTCCTTTGTCACTTCAGCCATCCTCTGGGTTTTCTTCCCTCTGAGGAACATCCTCCCAACACATTTTAAGGGAGCAGAGGTCGTTGCCAGCAGAGGGCTCTTCCACAGAAAGGTAATGCATTGGTACTGATGGCTGGAGTAGAGTCCACCACTTATTTTCAATCCTGCTGCATATGAGAAAGGCAGCCCGTAGGAAGATGGCAAGATGTGTTAGCTTCTGTTTCCCAATATCCACCTTCTCCACAATGTAGGCTCCACTGCTTCCTCAGTGAAAAGATCCTGCAGAGCTGAGCTGTAGTATGCATCCATCCAAACTCTACATAGGATCCCCACATTACCCCATTGCATGTCTTCCACCTCCCAGCAACAGAATCAGGGTCAGGATTTTCCTCTAGAAACTCTACAAACCTAAAGACGCGACATTTTGATGCCTCTTTTGCAATCTGCTTGCCATGGCCTCTGGGCTTGACTATTTCCATGCTGGCAGAGTTCTGTGTGACTTTATTTTTGAAGTGGCATTTTCATCTCATTGCTTGCAGCACTTTTCATTTCAGTCTAATTTTTCTCTATCTTCTCTGGCTGTTTTGTATCTTTGTACTATTTCCTGCTGACATTGCCAATCACTAACAGCATGTGTCATTCTGCAGCATCCTCTTTTCAACAAAGTTCTCATTGTTCTCCTTTGTCCCCAGCACTAATCACTTGAAATATGAACATCAAATTACAAGGACAAAGTTTGCCTCCACTTTTTCCAGATGCTATACTGAACTGCTATTGCAGTAAAGACTACCTTGCAGTTGAGCCACAGATTACTGTATTTTGACAATTTAGCTGTGTGTCAAGTGACAGTGATCTCAAACCAGTTCTTTATCCCTGTCAAACATTAACCATCTGGTATCTCACTGTCAAAGTGAAATATCAGTGTAATCTTTTCTACACCGCCGAGCAATGGATGGATCTGAAATACCAGTACAGTAAGACAAAGCATCCTCTTTGAATTTATCAAAATACAGAAACGTTCATTGACTCCTCAGTGAATAACATACTGGTATGAACCGGGTGGGATGTTCTACCCATTCAATATTAGGATTCCATTCTACTGCCTATGCTCCGCTACAGCTGCATGTACCATCTTCACTACATTACCAATGACACCCTAGCAAACCTCTTCTTTGCTGTGGCTTTCAACCATGACTTTTTTTGACAGTTCTGTCATTTCTATAGAGGGGGTTTCTGCATATTTTCCAAAAACATACATGCAGATATATAATATGCTGGCTTTGACTACAGGAAGAACTGAACTTCCATCATGTTTTTTCACAGATCCACTTACATTGTTTCCTTTTTTAGGTGGTCTTAAAACTTGTTAGTTAAGTAAGACTCTAGCAAGCATTGGATAAAATGCTAGAAAAGAAAGCCCAGGATGTAGCTTTTTTTGCTTAATAATGGATTTAACCCAACTGCTAGCCTCTGTAACAATAATGGAATGCCTTGGTCTGACAAATGTAGGGAAAACAGCAAAGAACTATTTCATGCAATATTCAGAGAGTACCCAGAATGACTTTTAAATATAGTCCCTATAACTGGTAAGCTGTGAATCATAGGTACAAAAGTCTGTGGAGTCTAGGGATATGATGATATCATCCTAAGCTAAATGTTTGTGTCCCAGCTCTAACAACATGCCTGAATAATGCATATCCTTCTTTTCAATGAGATGTTAATTAATGCGCTTAGTAATAGTGGCTTGAAAAGTCATCAATATTACACATTCCACAGCTTCTCATTTAAAAAAAATAATCAAGTGGACAGTAAAAGAACTAAACATTTGGCATATTACAAACTGATACTTAACTAGATGTGAGAGCTTTTGAGATATTCCTATAATCAAAAAAGTTCTGCAGGCAAGGAAGGTCAGCAGACCGTATGAGGTTTTTTTCCTTTCACATAGGGATAACTTTCATAGACCTGAATAAATTCAGACACGCTTTGAAAAACTGCACAATTTGCAGGGAGTCATTACTCATTTTGATGACTTACATCAGTGAAACTTGTTCTGGGAATGAAGCTTTGAAATCTGTCCTACTCCCAAATCGCTGCTGCGTACTATTGCAAAAGTAGTAGAAGCGTCAAGTTAAAAACTGAATGTAATAATTATCTGAAACCAGAGAAATATTTTAGTGGTCACCATCAGAGATACACATAGCTCTGCTGAGAGTTAAATATACATAGACCTTACACTTCAAGTTTCAAAATGGGATCAATGAAGTTAAATCAACCTTTAGAAAACATGGTCTACGCAAGACAACAATAACAAAAGAAAAATATTCCTTTGCAGAAGACTTACAGTATAGCTGCCAATAATTAGTTCTGAAGCATCAACTAAAAATATTTTTCAAAGCATTCTGCAGACTCAGAATTATAAAGCTGTAGAAAATTTAAGGGCTCTCAGGGATCCACCTCGTCCAGTCTCTTCCATTGTACTTTACTGACAGATGTTTAAAAAATCATAAAAAGAATCAGGGCCCAACCCACCCTCCAAGAACTCCAGTCTTTTATCATTTTCTAGAATTTGATCCCAACCCAGTGTTTTCCTCAATCTCTTTTGCTGCTATTTGAACCCATTCATTCCCGTCTTATTCACACATCTCTGTAAATCTGTCCTTCTCAGAAGCAGGTCTCATCCAAAAAAATTAAGCTGAAGCTACTAGAATTCTTTGAAAAAACTCTAAATTTTCATATGTCCTTTCACATGTATCCTATGACGCTCTGGTGTATTTTTTTTAATCAGAAAACTGAATATCTAAAATTTTCCAGCTATTTTTAAAAGAGTTTTTCAAAAAAGGAAAAAAAAATGCATTCTTCCTAACATAAAATTCTGACATTTCAGAATCATCCAGAATACATTTTAAATCATTCTACAGCTGTGGAAAACATAACTCTCATTAAAACTGACTACTGACTACTTTGCTTTTACATTGTACTCTTTCCTCTATTTTTCCTCATTTCAATTAAAAGCTTCCCTAGGCATTCACTGTGTTGTATACATTCAGAAAATCATCCCAGGTGTATCATAATCTAAATGATAAATTTCAATAAAATGAAGCAAAGCATCTAAGCTTTCTATTTAAGTGAAACATGACTGAATTGAAAAGGCCAGTGGGGACGTGCATTCTATTTCATTTGGAAACCACTGAATAGCGCTGTTTCTATAAGCTCATTTGGCCCCTCAGATTCAGATCAGCTGCAGCCAGCAAAATTATCTGAGGTATACAGTGTTTAATGGAGGTCAGCATGTATCTCTGACTCATATGAATACGTACTATGATCATGTTCTCTGAAAAAAAAACAGCACATGGAGACTCACACTCTCTTTGTCCATTGTATCAGAAAAGAAAGTCCTGCCAGATATCCCGCAAATACAGAGAATACCTGTGCACAATGATTTTGCAGTTTGAGCACTGCATTAATTGAAAGACAAATGAAATTAGGGGTAGACGTAGAGTTCCTGACTTGCTAAAACAATTATATGTCTTGTATACATTATTTATTCAAGAAAAGCCAGTGTCTGCTGTACTAAATTTAGCATCAATATGGTAACTTTGGCTGAACAGACCACCTAATCTGTAATATATGCTTAAGACAGGACCCCATTCAGGGAATTTTGACCAGAAATACATGGTTTTTACCTCATGAACTCTTGGAGGAATTCAGTATCCCAACAGAGAAACTGCTTTGCACTGAGGGAGCTGCTGCCAAATATTCAACATATAAATTATTCTACTCTTGAATGTGTTGATGTCTTGGCAAAGATGAGGCCTAAATAACTGTCTCGTTGCATATTAACAGCTTATGTGGCTGGATTTCAATTCCCTGTAATTTGCTGAACACTAGAGAGCTTTATTACAAGGTTCGGGATAAATTAAATGAAAATCAAGTACAAATGAAGTATGGGTCATCCATGAGCAGAATTCAAAGAGATGCCAGAAAGCAGAATAGCATCTGTTACAGGATCCAAAAAGACAGATGGATTTCCAGTACATCTGTTTTCAGAAAATAAAATGGTTTGGCTGAGGTTGGGCTATGTCTTGTTGGAGAAGAAGAAAGACACCCAAAGAAATTGGGCTAAAAATCACCTGGCCAAACTTTTGCCTCTGTTTAAGTGCAGACCCAATCCCATTTTGAGTACAGAGGAAGAATAGCATGAGATTTCACAGAGATCCGGGGAACCACATGTGAGACAATGTCTCTCTCTCTCTTCTCCCAATTGAAGGAGCTCAGCTAAAAACAAACAAACAAGCAAAACCCCTATGCAATCTATATCACAATCCGTGAGCAAAAAGACCTACATAAACCTGTGGTCCCAAAGTTACCAGACTTAATTTGCTGTTGGTTTGTAATATAGCACAAATACACACTTCTTTCCAAGAATACAAAATGGGTACAAAATTTTACTAGTTTAAAATGATAGATGATTTTGACTTAGTACTGGAGTACTAAATGGCATGCTGGCATGCTCACATTTAGTATTTAATATGTGTGCCAACATGAGAAAGAAGGTGACAAGAGTCAGCTGAAAACCACCGAGCAAGTCTTCTCTCTTTCTGAAGTTGAAGCTTACAGTTTTAACCTCCTGATTTATGTTTGACTTTACGAACTGAAAATGAAAGGGGAAAGAAAGAATGAGGTATTCTGTACTTTTTTCTCTCCAGCTGTGTTCTGGCCTTGCAGCAGGTTGGCTGCACTTTTGGAGAGCATATGGTCCCAAGGAACTTTTCTCTGTGGAGCACTCTTGCATTGCTGGAGCCTGAAGGTGGGGGACTGATTAGTGGGAGACCTGGGCCCAGCTTGTGCAATGAGGAGAGGAAGAGGATGATTCCCAGATGCTAGCACCTGCATGGGGCAGACCAAAGCCTAATGGAAAGCCTGCTTGCCGTAACTCCTTTTTCTGCAGAAATGGATAAGCAAAGAACACAGGCTTTTAGTCATCCTGAGAACAGGCACCTTGTATTTTGGATAACTGTAGTCAAATAGTCAAACAGTCAAAAAGTGTATCTTATTAAAGCATGATTCAGTCCTTTACAAAAAAACCAAAACACAACCCACCATATCCCACCCCCCAAAATAAACACCAAAACCTAACTCTGATTGAAACCCAGTGCCTTATTTAGGCTGGGCTTTTTTCATGGAGCAGATAATAAGAAACAAAGGATATTCACAAACAAAATTCAGGTCTCAATTTCTGCTTGCTTTAACACAGGCTGATGGAGTGCCATAGAGTGCCACTGCATTTTTAAAAATAGAAGGTACATGAATAGGCATGCACCTCAGTTTTTAAGAGAAATGAGTCACAGCTCTTCAATTATGTCTCTTTTCTTCGTTCCGCTATTTTAAATTTAAAAAAAGACCGTATTTGTACATCCTATTGCATACGTATCAAAATCCTGTGAACATAGTTAATCTCACTTCCTGTGATTATGATAATAGCAATGATAACACTGTGAAAAGCAATAGATTTCATTGTTAATGTGGTTTATTGAAGCAGATAATGAGATCTGGTATTTTACTTTGAGAGGAATATTGACAAGTAGCACTTTCCTCAGTAAATATTCTTGTCTATGCAATGGAAAATTCAATTCCTACTATGAATTCAACTTCACCAACATATTCATAGTGTATTCTGGAAACTGCTTAATTTCTGTATATATGTGCTCTTCCCATATTGTAATCAATAGTACACAGGACTTGACACCCCCCCCAAAATCTCAAAGTATTTCTCGGAAGTGTTTTGCAGGAATATTTGTTGCTCGCCTTTAGACAGGGAAACAAAAGAGGTAATGAGCTGCTTTTCATAACAGAGTTATAAAGCCAAAAATATAACATGCATATCCTCTCGTCCATCCTGGTATTTATTCTGTCTGCTATAATAAAGCTTAAAGTATCTACAACAACACTCTAATTTTGTTGTTGCAATTTCTGTAATTGCTTTAAGTGTGTTAGTCTGCTAGGAAAGATTGAAAAAGGAAAGGCAGACTACAGCTCTTGCTGTGAAAATTTGGGAGATTGTAATTTGGAAAAGGCAGAAGCAGAATTTTACTTTATAGAATAACAGCTGACTACAGGGTTAAGATTAAAGAGTCTACAAAATTCTTTGAAATTTCTCATCTTAAAGTTTCTTTATAAGGAGTCTCAACTGTAAAGGCTTAATCAACTGTTGAAGCTCACAAACTCTTTAAAATCAAATGTATTAAAAAATGTTCTGGCTGAAACGGCATAGGATGCTACACGACATAGAGGCTTCTGGTAATCCTGCAGCTAAAAATCATCAGGAATGTAAGAACTCAAGAGTTCCAACCTCTTCCCAAAGTAATATCAAATCTTGATTCAAAAATTGTGAGAAACAAGTGGAAGACATCCCAGAATGAAGGAGCTGAATCCAGTGTCTGACTGTTATTAACCATATCTCCTCATTTTGAACTGCATTAGTTGGCCTAGAGAAAGCACTGGAGTTTATAAACTTCAGATTTTTATATTCTGGGAGTGGAAACCAGCCAGTTTAATAGCACAATTTCTGACTTCATACTGATGGCAGAATCCAAACATCTCAGTTCATACTTCTCTACTGACATTGAACGTGAGAAAGTAAAGCCTGGAAGCGCTTAGAAATAACAGGCTGACAAACTTTTGAATTCATGTGCACAGTCTATAGCTACGATGAGTTTTGAATTGAATCGCACTTGCTACTGGAACACCTGGCATAATATAATACCATAAAATGTATACAACTAATAAAGAAAAACCTCTGGATTTTCCCATGTCCTAAAATGGACTCATTACTACACATACAGCGAGACCAGTGAGCGGGGACATGTCCTACATGCCAAGCCTGTACTGCTTTTCATCTGCAGAGGTACTCTGATTTCCATGGCAAGAACTTCTTGGGCTTTTGCACAGAACTGCCCACAGCAAAACCACACGGAGCCTAGTGAGGACCAGCTGCCAAAAAAAAACCTGACCTGAGCATGTCTGGTGGCCATGTATCCAGATATCAGCTTGACTGGAGCCACATCTTTAAATTAGCTGCCCGATGTTTAGGAGATTCCAACAAATTGCTGTATCCCTCTTTTTTCCACCCATGCTAAAACTTCCAGATTATCCATGGGACTCTGTAAAGTCTGGGAGCTCCAAACAAATCCCAGATTTGTGAAATGGTTTTCAGGCAAAGACATACCTCTTATGTCATAGAATAAATAGATCTTGTGACAACACATTCAACTCAGACAAAGACAAGGCCATTCTAGCTGGATCTGGTTATCATACTTCAGATACTTCACTGCTTGCCATAAGGAGCAGTTATAACCACTATAAATGTGAAACATTCAAACAGAATGTATATTTATTTTGTAGGTTCAAATCAAAGCAGAGCAGATATTTCTGAGACTGAAGTTAGTGAAAAATTAAGTAGATTTTTTTTTCCCACCCCAGGTATTTCTTTGAAAACCTCCAGTGTTTCGGCGTGAGAGTGCAAGATGCTTAAATACAGCAGAAGAAAATTCCAAGGCAGAGAGAGAAACTGTGAAGGATTTATCTGTCTACTATCAGAGAGGTCAAAGGGAATCTGATTGAAAGCTTCACCTCTCTTATTTGGGTTGCAGTCCACAAAAGTAAAGAGAAAAGGAATATTTCTTTGGGGCATAAGTACTGAGAAAAGGAGGAAAATTATTTGTCCCCAAAAGACGACACTCTAAATACTACCATTTACCTACCTGCTGATATGCAAAATTCTTTTTATCTTTAATCTGAGGCTAATGGAATAAAAGAACTGGAAAGAGGTCAGGCTTTCTACAGCCCTTGTCAGACTTGTCTGTTACTTGGTTAAGAAAATATGAAGCTAAAAAGCAAAAATGTTTCTATCACCACATCCACTCAGAATCATAGAATCACCATGGTTGGAAGGGACCTCTGAGATCATCAAGTCCAACCTCAAAACAAACAAACAAACAAACAAACAAACAAAATAACAAACACCCCCACCACCACAACCAACAACAACAAAACCAAAGTAACAAAACAAAAACCACAACACCCTACCACATCACACCCACCCACAAGCCAATAACCTCGGGCACTAGAATGTGCCCTGAAGAGTCACGTCTACACGTTTCTTAAGTCCCTCCAGGGATGATGACTTCACCACCTCCCTGGACAGGCTGTTCCAGTGTCTGACCACTCTCCCAGTAAAGTAAGTCTTCCTGAGATCTCATCTAAACCTCCCCTGCCCCAACTTCAGACCATTTCCTCTGCTCCTGTCATTATTCCCTTGGGAGAAGAGGCCAACCCCCACCTCTCTATAACCTCCTGTCAGAGAGTTGTGGAGGACCTTGAGGTCCCCCCTCAGCCTCCTCTTCTCCAAACTAAACATGCACTCTGGGTATCAACAGGTGAGAAAATGCAATATTTAAGTCTTAAAAGCCATTATTTCCTCCACACACTCTCTGTGAAGATGGAAAGACAGAATACAGTGTTTGTGGAAGAAACTGAGGAGTGGTTTGTGGAAGAAGCTGTGGGATGCTGGCACTAAACAAGGAGGTATTTAAAATAAATATGGTATGTGAACAAAGGAGAAAAATATATTGAAATGACAGAAAAGGAAAAAAGTTCAGTGTTATAAGGATACTATTAGGACAGGTTGAACCAAAGGATGGGTAAGAAATGGAATGCTTCTAGATCACAAAGAAACTGGCTGAAGAGATTTGAGTAAGAGATTTCGCTTTTCCTTATTTTCTCTGTCTTTATCCTTCCTTTTTCTTTCCTCACTGGGAATCTTTTCCTTAAATTCTTACTATGTATATTTATATGTATACATTTACATAAATGAGCATTTATTTACATTTCAACTTTGCATGTCTACTGCTATTTTACCTCAAAGACCTTGGCAGAGGTAGCTCCATTCTCCTGTGAGAATTCATGGAATACACATAGCTACCTAAATCATGTCTGACAGCTTCAGTTAATGTGGGCAGGTAGATTTTACACTATGAAATACACTTCATCCATAACAATTAAAGTGTACTGCACAAGTTAGGTGAGCAAGAGAGATGAAGGGAGCGTAAAGAGTTAAAGCTTCCATGGTAACCTCAGCAGTGAGGATGCAATTGGCTCAGCCGGTCCCTTCTGTCACGTCTTGATGCCATGCCAACAAATCATGAGCTGTCCATCATTTCACACATCTATTTTTAGAGCATCCTCAGCTGCTTCCAATAAAATGATAAATGATACATGTTCACAGAGGGCTCGTACTGGTCATGGAAAGGGCTGTTTCCATCCGAAACGCAAGCTGCAGCCTTGGAGCAAAACAACGTGACAGAGGTACTGACCTTCAGTAAAAGCAGATTAGAGGTTTCGGTCAAGCTGTCCTTTGCTTTTCTTAGCAGCAACCTGTTCCCAACTAAAGGCAAACAAAATCTATAGCAAATATGATCAAACATGCTTGGAGCTATTAAGGGAATTATTCCAAAGGGCTAGTATATCTGCAGAGTCACTCTCAAGTGAGAAACATTTAGATATTGCCTCATCTATACTGAAGTAGCTCCTCTCTTCTGCTTTAAACAGGAGGGGACGCTAAATGTTTAAATAACGATATATGACCACTGCAAACATAGAATCTTTAATAATGCATTTCTCCGGGAGACAGTTCTATTCATGCAGGATGCCCAATGAGCACAGTCAAACAACGAACAGAAATTGCTTATGTTGTACCAGCAATTTGTTGCAGTGTCTCCACTGCAACAAAAAAAAGAAAACCAAAAAGGGCAAAATACATAGAGAGAAATGGGGGAGAGACACTTTGTGGAAGGAGAAACATGAAAATGAAGCCCTTGGGTGGTCAGATCGACACCAGCAAAAGCCGTATCATACCGTGGCATAGAAACTCAATGCAAAACTTTCTACCTAAAGTGACCTCAGTGCCTACAGATGACAGTGCCTTAAAGAAGTAAGGTAATGCCTCAGTGTCAGCACCCTCCACAATTCTGCGTCTCTCTTTTTGTTTGTTCTTCATCACTTTTCTCCTTATTCTGAATGCTCTGCGCTTATTTTGCCTTGCTCCAGCATCACTTGCTAGACTTATAAAATATATCCTAGACTCCCAAGCCAACTTTTATATACAAACTCAGCTTTCTGTATCATTCCATAATGTATCCTGAAGACACAGAGGTCCATCATTTCTCATTTCAGAGAACTGAGTCAATATTTTACAGGTTACAGATACTGATCAGCAACTAATTTTGAACTACTGTTTATTCCTATTAACTTTATATAATTTAAAATATGGACTGAAAGGTCTTTGGAGAAAAGACTTAAAACTGTAACCAGTTTCACTTTTAATGTTTTTTCTAAATAAAGTCAATTTTCTTTTAGTGTTCAAACATTTTCTACATGCATACCAATGTACTGATTACATCCAGAATAGCAAACTGCAGTTTTCAGACGGTTTTCCTGACAGAAGAATATATTCTAAAAAAACACANACAACAATCACCACACCCAACAATTGCAGGTACTAGAGCATACCCTGAAGTGCCACATCTACACGTTTCTTAAATACCTCCAGGGATGGTGACTTCACCACCTCCCTGGGCAGGCCGTTCCAGTGCCTGACCACCCTCTCAGTAAAGTAATTCTTCCTAATATCTAATCTAAACCTCCCCTGCCCCAACTTCAGACCATTTCCTCTCGTCCTGTCATTATTTCGTTGGGAGAAGAGGCCAACCCCCACCTCTCTACAACCTCCTTTCAGGTAGTTGTAGAGGGCAATGAGGTTCCCCCTCAGCCTCTTCTTCTCCAAACTAAACATGCCCAGTTCCCTCAGTCTCTCCTCACAGGACTCAGATCAGAAATATTATTTCAATTCCTCTATTTCATTTGATAATCTGCCTGTTTATGTGAGAGCAGAGAGTTTTTTCATACAAACAGGTAAATTCCTATTTTAATGCATTCTTTTCTTCAGAAGCAAAAAAAAGCTCGTTTTTAATATTTCTTTTTCTATTTATTCCTTGTCTGAATGCAATAAAAAATATTGATAATTGAAGTATCGTATACTTTTTAAATTACAGATTTTTTTTTACAAAAAGATAGGTGAAAGTCTACGGCAATGATGCCAAAGAAAACCTTAGAATTGTTGCTTCATAAATGTCACTTTCCTGTTCTTCTACAAAAGACGTCTTCCTGAGCTATGAACTGGGCTCAGTTTAGCTTTTAAGAAAAGATTTGTTTTTGTTTCCACGGTATGGGGAAGCACTAGGATTAGTCATGCTAAAGACATTTCAAAAGAATGGTTCACTTGCAGCTATCTTAATCAAAAGATGTTGCAGGTACTTAGCAATGAAAATAATTAATAAACTTCTCATTAAGTGTTTAAAAACAAAAAACCACACCAATTCCCCAAAAAAACCCAGAGAATACCTTTCAGCAACCAGCCAAATGATTTCATAAAATCAACTTAGTTACAAAGCTCATTATAAGTGTGTTCAAATGCAATATTCTGTTAGTTCATAAATGAGTAGAATCATGTCAAACCACTTTTCTCTCAGTTACTCCATGTACTGTTTTGGCACCAGTAAGAATTAATTTTCAAAGCTCATTAAAAAGTTTGTATTTTTTCAATCTCGCAAAGCCGCTCAGGCCCTTAGAATTAAGCTGACATAATGGCATAGCAAAATAAGCATCCCGCTTGTTAGGAAGTTCAACAAGGAAAGAGGTGCTTTCACCGTACTTATAAACACAAGTTTTATACGTCAGAAGGTCACCTCCAGTGGGGAAATCACAGAATCCGGATAGGCATAAAAGGGCCATCTCCTGGGAAGTGTTATAACATGAGGCAGAAAAACCCCCCTGCCCCTAACTCCTCGTTAGAGTATGTTGAATTATACTGAGTGGATGCTTTGATCACACAACATCTTCCTTCACAAAATTTTAGTTACCTGTTCTCACTGTCACTGCCATAAAGAAGCTATAAAGAGAAACAAGGGAAAGAATGGAGGAAGGAGGAAAACAGAGAGCTGTCCTGCTGTTCACAGGTCAGGGAACAGACAGCTGGATAGGCTCAGTTCTGTCTGCTCATTCCTGCCCTCCACTCAGGTACCTCCTTCTCCAGGAGGAGGGGAAGGGACTTCTGACCATTTTCCAGTCCTTCATGGATCACCAGTGAACACAGAAACAACTGAAGGGAAATTACAAGTCAGTCCTTAGAAAATAGGTATTTTATAGAATCATAGAATGGTTAGAGTTGGAAGGGACCTTAAAGATCATTGAGTTCCAACCCCCCTGCCATGGGCAGGGACACCTCCCACCAGACCAGGTTGCTCCAAGCCCCATCCAGCCTGGCCTTGCACCCCTCCAGGGACTGGGCAGCCACAGCTTCTCTGGGCAATCTGTTCCAGCGTCTCCACATCCCCACAGTCAAGAATTTCTTCCTAGTATCTAACCTAAATCTCCCCTCCTTCATTTTAAAACCATTACCCCTCACATCCTATGACTACATTCCCTGATAAAGAGTCCCTCCCCATCTTTTCTGTAGCCCCCTTTACGTACTGGAAGGTTGCTATAAGGTCTCCCCAGAGCCTTCCCTTCCGCAGGCTGAACAACCCCAACTCATTTTTTTTTTCCTACTGCTTTCTCTGATATTCCCTTTTCATTCAATGCAAATAAATGCGCTTGTGATTTTTTTAATAAATTATAACTGTTTAGCTGCATGCTGGTGATTCTGTCAGCACTGCTTATTTTTTGTGCCACTCCATAGTATTCTGTGAAAATATTGATGTACAACCGATGGAGGTGTTCAGTTATGTATTATTGATATGGTCTATACGTATAATTTAAATTCACAGGCAGTAATTCTTTGCTCCTCAAATCAGCTATGTTTATTAACAGAATAAGTTTCTGCTCCATATGAACAACAGTGGTAAAATGGGACTTTTAGAAAAGCATTTTATTGAAAAAAAATGGATAAACATGACCCTATTGATGCTATCGTTAATAATTTGGAATATTTGCATAAATGTGAGCAAAGACTGATGACTTCAAGCAACGGTCACTAATTAAGAGACTGAAAGAAACAAAGGACAAATAACACCTTATAAACCAAGACAGGCATATTAGCATACCGTATCTCGTATCATTGTGGTAATGTCAAAAAGACAAATAATCCTGATTACACCTGAAGCAATACAATAACTAATGCAATCAGTCACAGCAAGGGACTTTTACTTGCTGTTCATTTCTTACATAAACTCCGATTTTTAAATTAGGTATGTTGCCAAAATGTATATATGTATGAAAATGAATACAATTTGTTGCAATAATATACAAGCTGAAGGATCTCCCTACAACTGAATTATTAGTCGCCATTTCCTAAACGTGGCTAATCATTATGCAGACTTCAATCTAAGTCATATTGTTGAAGAGAATGGCAGATCATTAGAAAAGTCTGTTTTTCCTATTTCTTGCCAGAAAAGCTGCTTGCTTTCTACACAACAACAAAATATTCTCTGACTGAACGTTTGTGAGATCTTTTTTGAATTAGCCAAAGGCTGAAAAATTACTCACAAAGAAGTAATAAAAAGTCATTTAACTTCAGTTAGCACTGCTTGGTACTAATTAATGTGTTGAAACTATTTTGAGTTACGTGCTCTGGGACATGTGCTGTGTTAAGTCCTGTGAACTAGCAGAGAGGCACAGGTGATATTTAAATATTCTGGTACATTTTCTGTGGATGAGCCTCAGAAAAGCAGTGGCCCCACTTTTCAAGGACTTCTCAAAACTAAGGCTCTGCATTCTTGTACAAGATGCCACCCAGCTGACAAGGTTACTGGGTGATGAGAAACTATCACTGGATTCCCTGTCATACAGGGAATATGACCTGTGAGGGGATGGACGTACTCTTACGCATAACTTAACTCTGCACTTAGTGAGCAGCGCTGTCACCGCATTTCCCATGCACAAATGGAAGGGCAGTCCGTCAATGAATAATGTCAGCTATGGTTCTTCATAAAAATCTACAATCATCCAGTCCCTTCTGAGCATGGTTCTTGTAGTATTTAAAAGATTAATTCATTTTTTCTCCCAGTAAAATGTAAGCTTTAATGTTATATCTCCTAAACATAAATGGGGAAGAAAGGGAGAGAAGTGGAGATCAGCCTTCAAAAATGTCTTTTCTTTCTGCATCTCTGTTTTTCAGTGCCCATTCAGGATACCTTTGTAAGTACTTTGGCATTTTCTGTGTAACTTCACACCCTTGTCCCAGGAATTAGGCTAGGGACTGGAAATCACTGCAGCTTTAGTTCTGGTCTGCGTCCAGTAAACCCAAACAGAAGTGCATACATTAACTGCTGTTGCTTCCTCCTCAGTATAGAAGGTGGGGGCATCCATTTATCAGGCTTTTTAGACTGTGTTTTGACCAGACTCTTTGACCGGTCTGCTGACTGCACTCCTCTTTTTCCTCGTTCAGGAGAGAACATGATGGTAGGTTTTTTGCAGCAAAGTGGTGCTGTGATAATCACAAAATTGTTTCTTCTCTTATAGATACATGAAAGTGAAAAAGACAAGTAAGGCACTTAAGGTAAATTCTACGTAAAAGTCTGGGGAAAACATGTGCCAGCAACGTGACAATAAGACAGGAAGCCTTAAAGGACACTGTTTATTGTATCTTGGATGACTTCAATACCGAAACTTCAGGCGACTCTGGTTCCTTCCTACCTCTTCAAAACATTCTCTATCAAACAAATTTCAGCTGTTCTGCTTATTTAAGTGGGTGGGTAAATACTAGTAGTAGCAGAAACCCAGTTCTTGAATCCTTTGTACTATTATCTGTGGTTAGAAAGATTTATTTTTTTTTATGAAATTTTTTAGAGTAGGTTAAACACTGAGATGTGTCAATAATCAAATGTGGAATAAGAAATTATTTATTTTCCTAAGCTATAATAACTTAATTTCATACTGTTTCACTATGGAGAAAAAATATTAGTTTGATTTCAAGTCAAACCATGACTGACAGACTCAAGTTTCAAGTTCAGTCATTCCATTAGATGAGCCTCCTTAGCCCCAGATTCAGTGAGAAGTCCTTGGAAGGCAACACAGCTTAATTTGCCTTTTTTGGAGGCCAGAGAGAAAGAGCTTTGTTTTGTGGGTGCTCAGTGACAAACGCTCCCGGAATGACACCAAAGGCTTATAACCTTGGTTTATACTGCGGGTTCTCCCTGGTAAGCACTGAAATAAAAACTGCTAGCATTTCAGTTCTTAGTTTATGTCTCCATAGCCATGAAAAGAAATAAAGAAAGGAACAGAAGGGGAAAAGAAAAGAAAGAGAAAAAAAAAAACACAAAGGAAAAAAAGGCATAATTAATCATAATTAATAGAGAGAGAGAATAAGAAACTACTCTCTGGAAGACCCAGAAATGTTCTCTTGCTTCTGAAAGCCATACATTACACAGCTGTTAAACCAATGAGTAAAGAACTGGAGACAGGAGTTGAAGTCAATACATCACAACTGTTTCCTTGCACTGACTTTGGCTAGGAAAAACTAAAATGTATACGACAGCTCCATCAAATATTTGACAACAGTGACTAGCAGTGGCATCTGGCACATTTGCAGAGGTTCTGAGCAATACCAGCTCCCACTGACGACGCTTATAGAAAGCAACAACCAATCTGATGTTAACTCAAAGGAATTTTTTGGCTAGCTGATAGACTCACAAAACAGAGTTATATCAGAATTCATAGGGAGGATGATCACAACCAAGAAGAAATCACCTCCCTCTCAAGTACTTCTGTTTCCTCTCTGCTCTTCATCGCAAGAGCCTACAATTACCCGTGCTGCTGGCGCTCCTGGGGCTCTCCACATGCTTGTTAGCACCAGCCTCTGGAAATGCAGGGATCTGAGTGAGAAGCTGATCCTTCCCTCACTCCTAGATCAAAGAGTTGAAGGAAATTAGGAATTGAGTGCCCTGCTTCCTCTCCACTTCCTCCACAGATGTAGTTACCACTGTCCCTGACAGAAAAAATGATGTAGGGCTGTATCTCCTGCTGCTCTCTATTACTCCCTGAATGGAAGGAAGGAGAGAGCCCTGCAGCTCAGCATCCTGTTTCTTCACATCTATGCAGCTTGAGCTGTGCTGGCTAAAAAAAAAAAAAGGCTGATACTCTGTTCTCCTCTATTACTTATTTAACAATTCCTATAGAAAATAACACAGTAGAGAAAGTGTCCTGCTTCTAAGATGGTTTTCCTTCTTAAAAATGTAATTATAAAACTCTCTTTTTCACATACAGCAAGGGAAGTTCAGATGATGGCAAAGCCCTAGCTCTCCTCCCCAACACTGAAATCAATTTAAACAGGAAAAAAAGTCTATGGCTGCCGTTTTGGGAGTAGAAAGGAAAACTCTTTTGAGAAAAGCTGTGATAATGAATCTATCCTTCTTTCAAATCAGGTTCCTGTTTCAGCCCTCAATCATTCTGCCTCTTTCAGTTTGCTCTTTCTTAATTTATTGTCGCTCTGCTTTCCTCACTCTCAGGACACATGAAAAGTCTAGGAAACTCTGGGAAGCTAAAGGTTTATTGGTCTAATACACATTAATCAACAAACTCTAGTGTGGGCAATTGTGTTATGAGAAGATACATAAATGTTTTTTTTTCTCCTTCAATACTGATCTGGTGCTTTGGTTTGGACTCCTCTTAGAAAGAGATACTTTTATTTTTACTGTATTAAACTGAGCAACACTGTAAAGAACAAAGAGCAAAAAGGCTACTGATAACAGAAGAGTTATAACACTACTTCCAAGCCCTTCTTTCCGCCATTTGCAATTCAGCTAGTGAATCCATAAGCCATAAACCAGTTCTTTTTCTTTCAGAAAAAACTCATATTTTCTTTTCTCTGAAGTGCTCTTCTCAGTCAAAAACTGTTTCATTTTCCTTCTACAATGGCAGAGACTGTTTTAAACCAGGAAATTCAGGCTGAGAACATTGTAAGCCATCTTGTTACTATCCCTCAGGGAGAAACGAAAAGCTGGAACGGGAGAAATAATTACACAGCAACCTTCCCAATTTACATGTAATATTAGAAACAAACTTATTACCCAGATTGCTATATTTCATAGATTTAAAGAGAAGTCCCTTAAATCCTGTTCTGCAAGAGAAACTTTTCACTAGAGGGTAGGAAATGTTCGAGTAACGCCTGAGATAGTTAAGACACTGCTGTGTTCTTGCAGACCTGATAACTTATTTTTGTTTTCTGACTTGTTCAAATTCATTGTCAGAATCTGTTCTAGCTTTTGTTAGCTTTTGTGGATGAATTATTCCTGATTATTCATAAGTACTTTGCATTTAAGTTTTGACTGAATTATTTTGACATTTATTAATGAATTAGCAATGCAGGTAAGATGCATTAATATTTTTTTTTTTGCCTGCAAGTTGAATCTTAAGGTTGACAGCCATGCAATCAGAGCCTTTCCCAACCTATGTGATCTATAGCATATGCAAGATTAAGCACATAGACAGAAATAATTCAAAAGGCTGTATTTAAATTAATTACTAAACCCAAAATATACAGATTAAAATGATGGTAAGCACCATGTACAAGAAGTATATGAATTGCATGATATTTCCTTTGGGAGAAACCACTTTTTCATTTTACTTGCATAGGATTCTTAGCTGGGGACAGTAAAGTTGATGGAGCTATGAGGCTTTTCAAATTTTTAGTGATGATCAGTTAATTAATACTGTACAAGGATTCTCAGAACATTCTAAATTTGTTTCAAGTGATATTTCTGAAGATGAAGGCTTCAGGAGCTATGACAGTACACTTCTCATTAGGGAAAACCTGTAGAAGTAAATCTTCTGAATAAAATAGTGAAAGAAGAAATAGTAGAAGTATGTGATGACAGAATATGCAAGGACAGTAATTTCAAGGCAAGAAGAAAGTATAAACACCATGAAATGAGAAGCTACCAGGTTATATTTTAAAAAGTACACATCTCTGGTCGTCCAAGTCCGAGAGAAATTAACTTGAACTGGGTCAGAATAGGTGAAAAGGAGATGACTCCACTCCTTAAAATCCTGCTCTCTTCCATGAAGAGACAGACATTGCAGCCTTCCCCTTTGTGAGAGGTCAGGAAAGGTCGGCTTCCTTGTTACAGCAAAACGATGGGTAAAGATACTAACTCTGGCAATAGTTGAATGAAAAAGATAAATACAAGGAAGAGAGACAAGCTACTAAAATTGAAGGAAGGATCAGTGATTAAACTTCCCACGAATAAGCTTGGACAGGAAATCAGAAGATTTTCTTAAAGTTCCTGAAGACTCACAGTCTTAGCCATACTGCTTTTTTTTTTCCTCCCGTCAGTAGATCTGAGCCTGAATTGCAGTCATTCTTGGAAGCTTCCTACCTTTGATTGACAGCTATTAAATTAGATTTTATCCCTTTGGTTCTGTCCAGATTAAATACATTTATAGCACAGCATGACACAATGAGACAAAGGAACAAGTGGCAACTACTTTATCTACTCTTGTCTCCTACATGGTTAACCATCATTTTAACACTGAAAAGGAGGTAAAGAGAACTGAGTGTGTTTTAAAAAAAGCAAATAGAGAGAAGAGAATCAGAAACTGCCCTGTTTAATCTGTAATAGTTTGCAAAAAAACTTCTTTGGAAAGATAGTTTTTTCAATGAAGAGCCAAAGAAGAGGTACTAAACAAGACCTTGCCAAACTAAAACCTTTTGATATCAAAAGAGTAATAGAGGATAAAAACTGCCTGCTTGACATCACTTGCAGACTGTTTTTTATTTAAAGTACATGGGTTGATATGAGTTCACAGTTCCTTTATGTGGTAACAGAATAGTGAATAAACATAATAATAGTTTAAACAACATTTTCATTGCCATGTTCCTGCAAAGCACAGAAATCTATTTTCTGCGTATTAGTAACCGTATGCCTTGTTTGCAATTACCCAGTAGGACATACATGAGAAGACCATGAGACCCTCAGGCAGAGGTCTTTGAGGGAGACAGCCACTTTCCATGCAGCAGATGTTTTCAAGAGCTTGTACAGAAGTTATAATTAATGCACTTGCCAGACGACTGAAAGTGCGTGCGGTGGGTTGACCCTGGCTGGATGCCAGGTGCCCACCAAAGCCACTCTATCAGTCCCCCTCATCAGCCAGACAGGAGACAGAAAATACAATGAAAGGCTTGTGGGTCAAGA
>VXAK01018900.1:190219-212881 GCA_013399435.1 Arenaria interpres | reverse complement strand
CTAGTTGGGGGTGTCCCTGCTGACTGCGGGGAGGTCAGACTAGATGGCCTTTGGAGGTCCCTTCCGGCCTGGACAATTCTATGATTCTAATTTACATTTATTTTGAAATTTCATGGTTTGAATATTGATTTTTTTTCTGGAACTAGTGTTGGAGATAAATGTGAATGACAAGCATTTTTGCACAGGATTTGCCTTACTGCTTATTCTAGATATGGTTGGGAAGAGTTTTGGTGTTTGTCTACAGCTATGAAACTTAGATTAGTTTTAATCTCAGGTTTGTGGAAAAAAATATGGGAATACTTTCCCAAGGGCATAAATGTATAAATCTGTGCCCTATAACAAGAAGAGAGATGTCAGAAGACTCTCAGAAAAGTTGTCAGCTAGATGGCTGGCTGGTTCAGAGCTTTCTACTCTCTTCTGACTCTTCAGCAAATTTTTTTCAGACCTCTGATTTTTTTTTTACTTCCTTTGGAAAGAAATCTTTTCAGGCAATTTAATGACACCTGGTAGTTCTTTCTGATCCACTTGAGTCTTTTGCGCTTGCTTGAAGAGCCTTTCTTTGCCAAGATGCACTGATTCCTAGATTTTATCTAGGTTTTGTCTGTGAATATATGAGAAATCTTGGAAAGTGAAATATCTTGTCAAGATTTATCATGTTGTCACCTGAAGAAGCAGGTATATTCCGTGTAACTTGGATTATATCCTCTTGTCTTCATTATTAATTTTCCAAGCAAGACTGGAAAAAAAAGAATCCCAGGAATTAAAACTTTAGGTTGGTTTTCTTCTTTTTCTTTCTTTGTTGGTTTTTTAACAGTTGTGTGAAGGCAAATAACATACCCAGTTTTCTGTTCAGGTGTTATATTATAAAATATTAGTAAGCTCTAAATATCTAACTATAAATTTAACAATTCTTGGACTTATTTTTCTCTTCATCCCTCAAACCAGGACACCTATGCTTACATCAGCACTGATCCCAGCGTTTTTCTTTACACACTTTCATAGTTGTACTTCACAACTTGCAGTGTGCCTCAGCACCAGGTTCATGCCCTCCTCAGCATACTTTGTAAGGGACATATGCAGAGAGAAATAACTCCAACCTATACACTGGAAAAGTAAATTGCAGAGGTAATGCATTTCCTCATCTCTCTCTCTCTCCATGGGACTGTTAGGGAGTCTTTTTGAAACAGGGCCAAATTTTAAGTGTCCTTTCTACTCCCTGCTTAAAGGGAAACAAAGTTTCTGCTCTTCCTCCCTTGGATACAATGGTAGTGGGTCTCCATGTCCTGACTGAATTAGAGGCTACCTCTTGCCCTTCTGAGGGCACCTGGCAGTGGAATCTGTCTGGGGATGAAAGCAATATGTTTGTTTTTTGTTGTTTTGAGATTGTTTGCAAACTGTTTCCAGCTCTTTTATGGTGTTTACTTGCCTCTGCTTCCACCTTCACTCTCCTCCAAAATCGCCATAAAACGTCCCATTCAGAATACAGAGGTTTAAAGTATAAATCAACCAAATAGACTGTGATGAAAGCGTTCAAAACATACAACTTAAACATCTTAAACTTCCAACCTACTGTGGCACTGATGCAGCAATTCAGATATTACTTGTTGCTGAAAAAAGATCATCAAGAGGGGTATTAAGAAATTTCTGAAAGAGAAATGGCTCAAAGAAATGGGATCTCGTGTCAAGAAGTAAAAGGAACAGTTTTTGTTACGTAACAGTAACAGGGAGAGAAAGGCAGGGGAAGGATATGAAAATGAAAAGATTTTAGAGACTGAAGGATGCTAGAGGCAGCCACAAAAAAAAACAAAAAACAAAAAACAAAAAAAACCAAAAAAAAAAAACAAAACTACAACTTAAGAAAAAGGAGGTTAAAAGATTGCCTTAGTTTCCCTTCCATTTCTGTAAACACGAAGAGGGAAAGAAGGATGAAAGAAAACAGACTTCATTATTGCATTTGTATTACTATAATATAAGCTACTTGCTTTTTTCAAATGCAGCGTGAATTTTGATATAGTGAGGTTTAGACTGCTGCTTGCTTTTCAAAATATTCTTTGAATGTTATATCCTGCTTAATTTTGGGAGGGAAAGGGAAGTATTGTTGCTACCTTGCCTTGACAGAGTGGGCTAGTCAGCAGCAAGGTTGGTCATGGATTTGGTGTGAGCATTCTCATGGGAGAGACTCACTTGATCAAGTGTGCTACAAAACACAGAGGGAAGAAAAAGCTGCATCTGAAATCAAAAGGCATTTCTCAGCAAAAGCTCCTGTAACTTGTGATACTGCAAGCAAACGCCTACAGAACCAGGGTGTCGGGGTAGAGGGGTGTTGGGGTTTTTCTTGTGGGGGAGGGATTTTTTTGAGGATAAAAGCCAGGTTCTGGCATCAATTACAATGCATGTAGAAGTCACCCATGTTTTGTGTTGACTCTTGTGCAAAAATTAGACAGGGTTTTTTTCCCCCCCAATGCATTTTATAATATTCCTTTTGTTTATATAACTACTGGACCACTTCAACTGTCTCTTTAGAAAGCATTGTCCTTCTCCATGTAATTATGTAGTCTTATTCCTTCTCATGCTACATAGGAAAAAAAAAAAAAGACAAAAAAAAAAAGACCCCAAAAACTCCACCCCAGAACAACAAAAACGGCACTCAAAGTTTTATTTAAAAAAAAAAATCTGTCATCAAGTAAAGTGCTCTACATTTTAGACTGCCATAGCTCTTGAGCCTGGCTAGTAACAGTATCCTTTAATCTTATCTTGTAAGAGCTGGAATAAGATTTGATAAATGCATAGAGGTAGTCTTGAAGCTGCCAGGGTTTAATGATCATTCCAGGGATGCTTGGAACAGGAAAGGTTCCAAAGAAATTGTCATCCTTTATAGGAAAACACTAAGTAAATCATCCTGTATACTACTTTTTATTAGATTAAGTATATAATCAGAAAACTTTTCCAGATCCAAAACTTTGATTGCTTTGAAGTCACAATTCAAAGGGAAAGTTATCTGATTGTTTTTGAGATGAGAAGTAAAATATTGATGGGAATGCTGGTTCAAGGAGAGTGCGTGGGTTATGGACTGTCGCTTCCTTTGAGCTCCGTGTATATCTCTGGGAACTTGTAACAAGACAAATTACCCAAGGCAAAGTGTGCTCAGGCTGCTTTTTTGCTTTTTTTTTTTAACTGCCTGTCTCAGTTTCTCCATTCATCTCTACTAGCTTTTGAGCCAATGCCTTTCCTTCAGTCTGGATCTGCTAGAACTAATCCACAGCAGATACTGTGTAAGAGTAGCTAACAGAGGAGCTTCTGCTTTAGTGAAGCTCCCAGGATAGATAATGCACTGTGCTTAGCTCCTCTGTGTTTACTGTCTCTCACTTGATGATGTTCAGGACAGTTACAGAGACAAGAGAAGGAGAACAGAGACTACAGATAGAACAGTGTTAAGACCCAGTTTTCCACAAATGAGGTTACCAAATAATATCCTATAGACATTTAGTTTGGTTTAATTTGTCCAGGTTGGAAACTTGCTTGGCAAAAAAATAGAAAATGTACCAATTTCCATACAGGGTAGGTAATACTTTGCTCATTACTCTCTGGGATATTTGCTTACTCTAAGTTTTACTTTCTTTAGTAGAAGTTCCTGACAGGAACATGAATTAATGAGGTTCTGATATAGTTAATGAACTTAAAGTAATGTTATATAAATGGCTTATTTTGGATCTATGAACTGTAGAATTTAGAAGCAGTTCCCTAGAAATACATACTTTTACTAAGTTTCAACAAAACTTATAAAGTATGCAAAAAAAGTTGAAGGGTATAGTTTGACTTTTTAAATATATCTACACATTTATAGGTATTATTTCTGATAGCTGAACAAAAACTTGTCTTGACTTTTTAAAATATGTTGTTTATTTGTCCATTTCACTATTCAGTTTTTACCTGCTTGTAAACCAGGTAAGGGATGTTATGAACAGTACAGATATGTATCCCCCAGGCACAACTGAAAGAAAAAATGCACTGTTAATTTTGTAAAATAAAACACAAGAGTAATGCAAAGGAAAAAGAAATTACTCCCATCACATTTACCATCCCAGCTATTCATAATATTCTAGAATATAGCTACATTTATCTTGCTGTGGTAACAAGCAAGTTACTTCTGTGTTATTGCAAAAATATGTAACTAATTGGCAAGATTATATATATATAATGTATTTTCCTTGCTAAAATGTTTAGGTTTTGTTAGCAAACATGCTGTCCATCATTAGTTACCCATTAATATTCATCTCTTACTTCAAACACTCCTGTAAATCATTTGATCAGGATACAACTCTGCAGGGATTGCCAGCTATTCTGTCACATCAGATGGTTCCTCCATCTTTTTTCCTTCTTGGATGGCAATCACAAGATGCAAATGGCAAGCTCTTGCAAGATATTTCTAACATCTGGTTCTTGATGGGCTCCTCAAGCAGCTGGTCTAGAGGTGCTGGAAGAACTTCTTAGCTAATCTCATAGTGAAGTGGCTTCTTGGCCGCTTAAATACAGTGTCCCCTCCAAGTGCCCTTCAGATGTTAAATGATCTGCATATTAAGTATAGCCACAGAGTCCAAAGATGCAGATCACTATACAGCCAGAAAATGCAAATGTATGGTGTAAATCAAATGTGCTGCATAACTGTAAGGCTTGTGGACAATTGAGCAGTCTGTTGTGACGGCTGCTGAGTTTCACACCATGTGAAAAGCCAAAACACCTGAGTTGTAGCAAATAATTTTGGAAATTTTTGGAGTAACAAGGCTCAAAGTAGAGGCAAAGAGAAAGAAAGATTAGATATTTTGATTTTAAATTGGAAACGAAAATTTGCTCATTATGAGTTTTGTCTATATGCTATTTTTTCTCTTTTCGGTAGGTATTCTGAGGCTGTAGTTCTGTGTCATAAATAGATAACTAGGGGCTCTTTGTAGCCTAGTGGGCTTTCGGACACTTCAAAGGATAATGTTTATGTATAAGTACAACTAAACTGCATTTTTTTTTATGGTATGGAGTTTCAACTTCAAGTGAATGTGATGCTTAATACTCAAGATTGCAAGACACGTACCAGCCTAGTATGTTAACAATGGTAACAGGAAACCTAAAAATAGACAGCATATCTACTTGTCAATTAAATTAAATTGTTGTTATCTAACCACACAAGTGGACTTGACAGTTACTTGTAAATTACCTGCTTTCTGGTTTTTGTCATTGATTATTGTCTTAGATAATCAAGACTGTTGTCTTGATAACTACTTGCCAGAAAAAAAAAAAAAGGGGGGTGGGGGGAAACAAAAGATAAAACTAGAGGAAGTTTAGATATCATGTCAAAAAAACCGTTGAAAAATATGAGGATAAAACCAAAAATACATTCATTTGAACAATTGTTTTCCCAAATGCTTTTGATTTTTTTCAAAATGCAAGTTTTCTGATTATAACTAAAACTCTGAAGGCTTAAACAATCATTTCAATTTTAATAAGTATATAAAACTGGAATACTTCTGATTTCTTCTTGGGCTTTATTTGAAGAAATAACCTGGATTGAAAAGGCTGCCTTTGGCAATAAAAAGAACTTGAAGTAATCTTCAAAATGTCGGTATTAACAGTAAATTGATGTAAGAATATCTCCTTGTAAAGAGGAACTTGCTTTTTATTGACATGAGTGAAAACTATTAAATCGGAAATGTTACAAATACTATATTGGTGGGAATTGGACCATTTTCTAATTGACCTTTTTTCTTTCCCTGCTGTAATGTTAGTATTTGTTATGTCGACCTGAGGTAGGAATGTGCTGTTTTTCTCATTTCTGAACAAGTAAAAATACTTTTATGTAAGAGCAAATAAGGTTTTTCATGATCAACTGAAATCTTGTCACAATTTTAGGCTTTTCTCTGATCAGGTGGAAAAAACACTCCTCAGCATCAGTTGTGGTATTATAACAATGTAGACTTCGAATTTCTTTCTTTTTTGTTCTGTTTTATTACTTAATCTGTATCTATGCATTATTTTATGTTATATATTTGCTAAAAGGTTTTTTGCACCTTTTTATTTTTTGACTGAAATTCTTACAGGTACAGAATTTCCAACTACCTGATCTTCTGATCCTGTGGCTAGAAAATGAAAGTTAGTGGATACAATTAATCTGGACATAAGAAACTTTAGTGGTTTCTTGGCAGAAAAAAAAAATATATATAATTAATTTCCTTTTGGTGAATGAGCTACAGCTCAACATATTTTTCTGATATGACTTGCAGTGCAATGTCTAGAATGTGCCACTGCAGAGCATATAGCAATCTTGCCATCTTGCTAATTCTTGTAGGGAAATTTTGCAAACTAGTTTCTTAAATGAAGAGATATAGGTGAATTGAAGAGCGTATAGGTCATGCATTATAAGATAGGGGAAAGATGTTCCTATATTTAAGAGAGCCAAAGAAGGGGAAATGAAGAAAAGGGTAGCTGGAAATTTCTCTGTGAGGCTTTGTCTTGGAGCGCCTGTGTGGTTTCTCTATTACTCCGGGACTAACCCTGCCATGAGACTTGCTGGTCTGTGTGAGGAGCCCAGGGGAACTGCTGTGCTATAAAAACTGGTCGGCAATGAGGCTTGCAGGGTACTTAGTGCAGCAGCATTATTTCAGCAAAGCCTTCAAATTCCTTCTGACAGTATAATGCAAATTCTGGATCACCCTAAACTCTCTACTCCTGGCAATATTTGGTTGGTTTTCGGTTGAGTTGTTGTTTGGGTTTTTTTCTTCCCCTAAAAGCTTTAGTGTCGAAGAGTGAATAAGTATAAATGCTATGCATAGATTTACTGCAAAATTATATCAACGTCATCTTTTAAGAAATAGTGATCTTGACTCTTCATCTTGAGTGAGGGATGTTCTTTCCTTGCACTTCTTTCTTCTAAGTTGAGCTTTGGGTAGAATTGGAGAAGCTTTAATTGATAATTGGGATTACTGGCAATATTGGCAATAACCTATCACTTCAGAGCAACATAATATGTTGATGATGAGCTATTTTTCTAGTAACCTCATGAAAATTTAAGAGTTTTTTGATAATCTCATACTTGTGAGAGGAAACCAGCCCAGCAAATTTATCTATCTTTTAATTTAACAATCATTTAGTTAAGTACTGTTGCACCATCAGAAGGACCAGAAACAAACTATGAAAGGTACTTGTACAGAGTGGCATTTCCCCCTTTTCCCCAAACAAGGTACATGCTTCTTCATTAAAGTATAATATCCTAGTGAAAGATCTTGTCTAAAGTAAACAGCAGCAGATGGATTGCACATTGATTTACTGGAGAGAGTATCATGAGTTTACCAAGTCATTTGAATGCTAGACAGTTGTGAAAAGATAGGCTTATTTTAAATAAAAGCAATTGTCAAAGTCATGCACATTACACAGTTCTATTCTCTGCACCAGAACAAATTTCTGTCTCAGCTAACACTACTTTGAAATGCATTTCATTTAAATTTGCAAGTAAACAAACAACAGGCACTCACTATGCCTGAAATAAGAAGAGGATTCCACGTGGTTGAAGGCTTACTAACTTACTCTTACCCATCATGTGTCCCCATACTCTGCTTTCTTTTCTTTCAGAGCACAGTGGTATGCTTTTAAATAGGTGACATTTTTTACATCTAACGCATATATAACAGTGCTTGAGACATCAACACACTTTTCATCATTTCACACTGCTGCTTGAATTTACAGGCTTATTAAAATGTTTCCAGTTATTCCTTTTGTTCACTGGTCTGAGAAAGAGGTAATTGTATACCGTGTAACCATACAAATAGCAGAGCCTTGAAAAGTTCACTTGTTTGAAGTTATACAGTAGGGAAAAAAGTTTTGCAGATGGAATTATTTATCTGCTGCAAGGTAAGAAGACTGTCTTTGAAAAGGGCTAGCTATTTAAATATATCCAAATACAACTCTGTTGTTTGAACTGATATTCCCATTAAATTAGTTCCCCTTAAGATAACTGTACTAGTCAAAGGAACAGATGACATCAGAAGTAGTTTCATCACTGCTTTGCCAAGCTTTCTTCCTGAATAGGACCACTATTGAGCAGTTAGGAATGCTTGCTTCTCTTTTTACCTTGTTTTTGCTTCATGGGGGTTGATGCTGGATTTCTTTAATTGACTTCATGTAGAGTGAGATTATGACCTGATTCCTAAACTAGAAAAAAACACATACAGGTGATTTCTTATTTAAAGAGATGAGTAACTACAGGAATATGACAACATTCAGAGTTGAAGTGGCTTGTTTTCCTGTCTGTAAGCAATATATTTACTTAGCTGCCAGCACTTTTTCAAAAAAAATAGGAGGGCATGAAGTACTGTCTTAATGCCTGTTGGAGCTGAACTGTGCTGTACCAAGGTGTATAGAGGAGGGGAAGATGTCTGCAGGACCACTAAGACCCCTACACTGAAAGAAAGATGGCACGAGTGGTGCTGAATGGGTGATGTTGTCGCTTTGTGCTCTCGGAATAATTTGGTCATTGCAAGGACATTTTCTTTCCTGTGCATAAGGATGGTTAAGGGATGCATTATCTTTGGAACAAGGAGGGAATTTTGAGCAGTCATGCAAAGTGACATCTTGCTCTCCACTCTGTTTCAGGCCTCAGTTCAACAACGTGCTATCCTCAGTAGAGTTCATGGCAAAGCCAAAGTTTAGCTATGAACCATGAAACCAACTGATTTCTCCATTGACATATGTTTACAAAGGTTGGGGGTGTTATGATCGAGAACCATAAAACATTAACTATTCCTGTATGTGACATCAAACTCATTTTCTCATACATTCTTAATGCTTAGATTTCTGTTCAGAAATGTTGCCAATTAAACAATAACCAAACAAATCAGATAGAAATATAGGGAGTATTGAATAATCTCTGTATCTTTGGGAGACTTGATATAAGCTTTAGAAGTTTAGTTTAGCAATCAACGGATTTCAGACCATTTTCAGATAGCTGTGAAGCAGGTGATTTTTGCTGGCTTGGAAAATCTTCAGATCTTGACTGTATCACTGCTTTATAAGAATGAAAAGGCCAGATTTTTATTCAGGCTCTTGACTTAGTTTTGGGTGGATTCCAACTTGCCTAAAGTTATCTGTCTAGATGTTGGATGATTAATCTAAATTAGCCATTGGGCTTTTTCCTATCATGGAGAGAGGCTGCTGCAAGGGGTGATTCACATCAGACTGAAATAAGTAGTTGTTACATGTTATCAACAGCCCTCTTCAGGGCATTTCCTACACCTCTGCGAAACTGAGCCATAGGGATATTGCTGAAGGAAAAGATGCAGTCTATTTTAGAATTGATGCAGTTATCATTTTCATAACACTGGAGTGGTATTACTCTTCCTGAAGTCAGTTAATTCAAAAGTTGCCCATACTGGCCCATTTTCTGCAAGAAAAAAACCAACACAATAAGTTCTGTTGGGTATTCTGCATTGGTATTTCATTATACTCATGCAAGACTGCTATCTGAGCTCAGCCTTGAGGGTTTTAACTCTGACTCTGACATTATTCCTCTTAGTGCAATTAGAAAAATAGCTGACCTTTCTGTCTCATTTTCTGTAATGTCAGCAAGATACATAATTTCTGTAATTTTGTTGTTAGCTTGTAGTACATCAGGACCTTACTTGACTCATGAACCCCACGAAGATGATCACAGAATTTTTGTCTGTACAGTCTTTATTGAGTAATTTAAGCTCTTATCCCAGTGAGAGCCCTTGGTTGGGCTGATTGTATGCTAATGTTGCTTTCCAGACGCAGCAACCGTCACTAGGCAATGTTGCTAAAGATCCTAATTGTCTCAATACATCTTGGTGTGCTTTAATGCCTCTAAATTAATTATGCAATTAAATACTGTTAATGAGTCTTGAATTGCATTACTTCAGCAGAAACATAAAGCTAACGTGATTGTCTGCCATAGGAATGGAACCACCTGTGTTTTTGAGGATTATCCCCCAACACTGCATATATTCAGTGAATGTCTAGTTCAGAGGGTTCACAAAACAGCTCATATGCTCCTGGGGGCCACTGAAGACCTTATCTGTAACTTATAACTTACAATAAAAAGTCAAAAACCACAATTCCAAGATTTCTTAGAATAAGAAATGAAGGCCATTGCATTTAGCATAAGTGCCTCTAGAAGCAGAAAATATGTTAAATAAAACACATTTGTAGGTAATACACTGTACCTCATATTCCTGAGAAAGGCAATAATAAACAAAATCAAAACCAACAGTCCCTGGCAATCTAACCTGGGGACCTTTCTTGCCTTCAAATTGGGTTATTGGCTTAAAGGTATTTTATGCTGGTTTTGGTTTTGTTGTTTTTTTTTTTTCTTTTTTTACAGAATCTAGCTATGTACCTGAAAATTTTAGTATTGCTGGCGGCATTGGCTCACATCACTTTGAGATTGGTCTGGTATGGTTAACCTTTGCTCAGAGAGGAAAATGGCCTTTCAGTATACTGTCACCTCTGCATGTAAAGGGAAAGAAAAGAGATATGAATCTTCTCCCCCATTTTTGAGGCTTCTTATTTTTCTGAAGTATTTAAAAATCTAAGTCACTTGCATTCATATAATATGTCACAAAAACCCCATCATTCTCTTTGTTTTCCAAAACATCACTGTGAAATCTATATAAACGGCAGAACCGGTATCATTATGCTTTAGGACATATCACTTCTACTGCTGTGAATGTACAGAAACAATACTGCCACTCTTTGATTTAAATTGAAAAAGGGAAGGAAATGCATATAGACAAAAAAACCATGGTTATCCCAGCTGGAGAATGCGAATAAGGTTGCTCTCAGTTCTCAAGGGAAATGTGTACTTTTACATTTTGTCAAGATGACACCACTTCCATTACTATAATGACCCGTAAAATCATGATAGCAAAGCAGCACTGCAACACAGGAGTGATTATAGTGAATCAGCCAGAAGTGCCTGTTCTTATGATATTGCCTGTGGAAGTCAAAGCCTATATACACTGCTCAGGGCTTCTGTTCTGCAGCAATTCTCTGTCCTGGTAGGGTAAAGGTCATTGTGTTCCTTGCATAGCTACATCTTATTAGACTTTAATCTCATATATCACCAAACGAGTTTATATACTTCAGGAGTCATTTACAGTATTTTTCTTATATTAACTCATTTGAGAAAACATAACAACAAATGTTGATTACTACTGCCGTCAGTAGTAATCAGTTGCAAGCTTTTTCCAGTGCTCAGAATTAAATAAATCCTGTGCAAAGCCAAACCTGTGTTATCTGAGCAGCAGAGTTAAATGGTGGTAGTTGCAGTCTTAACAGTGACAAATTTTAGTTAAAAGACAAAATCAGCAGCTTTGCCTACCCTGGTTTGTGTTACATTAGATATTTCTGTAGTCTGTAAATGGTATATAATTATATGTATCTAGTCCTGGGGCTGAAGTACAGTTAAACTTTTGTATAAAGAAGGGCAGATCTCACTGTCATGCACTGAGACCTGAAATGGGCACCCCGTCCCTTTGAACTCTAGCATCGAAGAGAGCCCGGCCATGCAGAACTGCCTTTGCTGGGTAGCAGAAGCACCCTGACAAATCTGGGGCTGTGATCCATGCCAGTTCGTTGGGTGTTCTCTGTACTGTGTGGAGCTGCAGCCTGTGGGAGTTAGTTCTGGACTAGTCCACCCAAAGAGCAGCACTTTGGGGCACCACTCCATGGACCAGAGCAGTAGAGCTGCTGCTGAGCCACATCCCCGGCAGCCCAGGGGGACAGGGACAGGGGCTGTGGTCAGTCCATGGCAGCTCCTCTCTTTGGCTCCCCCCTCCCTGCACTGCTCCCGGCTTTGGCCTGGGGCCTCCATGAGTTGCTGTTCTTTGGGATGAACCTGCGCCAGCTGGAGCTCCTTGAGGGCCGCAGGTCCTTCAGGACATGTCCACCAGCTCCTGTGTGGACTGCCAGGCCGTGTTTTGCCCTTTCTGAAATACCCTTTTCCTGAGGCACCCACGGGAGGCTGCGGGGCTGGACCGTGCCCTGCGGTGGGGTCCCTTGGAGCGACTCCTCACAGAGGCCACCTTGCAGCACCCCCAGCCAGCACAGATACCCAAAACAGAGGTAAATCCAAGGCCTTTTAGCTGATTTTATTTCATCGTTTAAAGTGACGTTTTCACCGGAGCTTGCATCAGTGGTGCCATGTTTGCTGGTGTCTCCGGGACCTGCAGGAGTGTCTCCCTCCCCTTTCCCAGCAATGCCATTTGCGCCACTCCCTCCCGTTGCCTGAGAACAGCTGCAGCCGCCTGAGATGGCGCCAGTGCCTCTGTCACAGTGTCCCAGAGTCCTGCCCTGGGCCCAGGAAGCCACCTGCTCCACAAAGAGCTGAAATCCAGGGCTGGTGCCCACAGGGCCACTGTGGGGGCTGGAAGGGGCTGGAAGGTTTGGTGCTGGTGGGTTTATGAGTGGGGTGGCCCCGGCCTCAGGTCACATCTTCACCCCATGGCAGTTTTACAACGATCAATTCCTTTCCGAGCTGTCAGGAGTTAAAATTACTCTTTAATTTAAAATTAAAAAAAAAAGTGATTTCTTTTCTTCAGCTCCACAAATAGATTTAGTGAAACTTCTTGGATAAAGAGGTTTAATTCCAGTAGATGCAATTATAGCTGCTGTTGTAACTCTTGGGCATGGAAGGAGTTGAACATTTAGTATTTTGCCACATCTTTTCTTTGCCCAGAGACATAGTTTTACATGTTTGAATATAAAATCTGCATTGCAACCACTGTGTGAGGTCATTTAGGGGGTTATTTAAGGTTTGCATATATTTCTTTTGATGTAGAAGAGTGGATTTCAGTAGGTAAGTGTGGGAGATTATTGCACCTCTTGCCAACAGCTTATATCTTCTCTGTGCTTATAAACATCTTCATTAACCCCATAATTTCTCATCAGAAGTTTCATTAAGACAATTTTTGGGTAATTTTGTGTATACTTTATACAAAATGGAGTTTAGAAGGAAATTCATGATTACTGAGGTTTTCCTCTATTGCCTAGCAGGCACATTTAGGAAAGACGAAATTATAGGACGTTTCCTACTAGGGTACCTGAGTGAACAGGCAGCACACTTCCATTAACAGACTTACCATCCCTTTTCAGGAAAAACCATCTGCTTCCAACTGATAAAGCAGGATATTACTCACAGTGCATTCAACTGCCTCATGATAATTCAAAACTTTACTTATGCTTTCCCACTCTCTCGGATTTAACACACTGGACATGTATTTTGTATACATAAGTCACACCCAGGTATTTCCTGAAATATCAAAATTTCTAATGTTTTGTGAGATTTTAAATATATTTTTTTTTTCTGTTCAGAGTAATCAGTAACACTGAAAACCACAGGAGGGGGAAACACCTTTCTTAGTTGCAGCGATAAGTGGACAAAACACTAGTCAGTAAGGGAGTCTTGAATATCTTAAAACTTTTGACTAACTGCTAATAGTGAAACTCTGTATGGAAGAAAGGGAGTAGTATGTTTTCTTAGGACGTGTTTTCCAGATAAGGTTGTCTTCCATGAGAAGGGGTATGTGGTTTTATATATATGTGTGTGTGTCTATATATATATGTTGGAGCCTAATCTCACTGTAAATGGCTGGATGGATCTGAATATTTATAGACTAAACAGTGGATGAAAGGGATTTGTAAAAACAGTTATTACAGATAGCAATTTATGATCATGAGTAGTGAACCCTCAGAATGGGATTCATCAAACCAGATTGAGATGTGCTGTCTAATGGATGGAGTGTATTAGCTACTCTTAAGGCTTACTTCATCTCATCTTATGGCCAACAACTGAAAGATATCAGCTCTGTTGAATGGTCCTTTGATGCGGCAACTTTTCCTGCATTGACTGCTCAGAGTCTGCACAGGTCAGGGGTAGATGTCTATAAGTGTAAAGATATCTAAAGTTAAATGGGACATCTTCCTAAATAATTAATGCTGATAGCTGCTTACCAAATAGTGAGCTTTCTGGTTTGGTCTGTTTAGCCATGATTATCTTAGTGTCCTGTAAAATTATACATGACATTTAACAAAATTTAGTTTAAAAAAAAAATCTTTTTTTTTCTGAAAAATAGAGGTGCTGGAAGTCAGGCATCAGTAAGCACCCGAAGGAATAAAAATCTAAGAGAGATTCTAATCACTTCTCACATTTTAAAAAGCTTTTGTGATTTTATATCAGATACATAGAAAATAAAAGTAATGAAGAGCAGTTAAACTGAAGTACTCTCCTAGTCGATGTTTTTTCCTTTTTCCTAACTGCTTGTGCTACTGATTATAATCAGACACTGTAGTGCACTTATGAGATGCATTGTACATGAATTGAACTATGTTGAACAGTTTTGCACTGAGCAGATCTGACTACTTCCAAAATAGCCACTTAACTTTCCCAATAAAATGCTGAAGCCACTATTCCAGAGTGAAACAAATGTGATATGTCTAGACTGAACAACTCCTGAGCTATGAGACTACCAAATTAAAATACCTGATATGTCTGGATTTTGTTTTACCATACTCCTCAGAACTTCGAAACAAAACGAAGCCTTCTAACGGAGTTATTCAGCACTGAAACAGATTTGGCTGAGTCAATACTGTGAATTGAAATCTCTTAATTGAGAACATTGTCTAAATTCAGAATGCTAATCATTACTTTTTATCTTGGTTAAACTGGATGAAAGGGGCATAAAACAGTTGTTTTCAGTCATCCTCAAAAAATAAAAGTTGAGCAGGTTAAATGAACTGTTGTGTGACATTAAATTTTTCCTTTTAATTTGGCTTTATGGAATTTCTGCTCTAACCTCAGAAATGTGGAAGTTGATTCAGCTCAGTGGGGACATTTGGACAATATAGGAAGATTTTATTTTTATAGCTAGTGTTTAGAACGGAGACAGGACATCAATTTATCTTTCAAGTCCAAGTTAGTAGAATGAACCTGTGCTTCCTTCTTCCATCTAATTATAGGATATTCTAGAACTGTTCATCTTTACCATACCCTTTTGAAGAAGTTCAAAGTGAAATACAACTTAATATGTTTATTGGGCTAGGGTTAGAGAGAAGATGATTCCGTCATTAACAAAAGTGGACCTAAAATTAATGTGTTGCTTCTTTAAAGTCCATTTGGCAGGCCTTGGCTCCAAACTTCAAGCAGTGAGTTCAGGCCAAAGACATTTGTAGTACAAATTTTTGAATAAATAATTAAAAATTCTGAAAATATCTCACCGGTGTATTGCCAGAAAAAATTAAACAACTTTGTTTCACTTTTGATCTCTAAAAAAATATTTTATTTTTTAATGCAGTTTTTTGACTCTTCCATATATTCCTCTGAATTCATGACCCATATGTACGTTATTTATTGATGGTGCTCATTTTTGAGATATCTAATTAGAAAGCTGTGCATTTCTGTAGTACCTCAGTCTTCCAAAGTTCTTACCTACTTCTGACCTGTGCTGGCTGGGAGTCAAGTCAGCCCCTTATGCTTGGAAACTGGCTTAATTCCTTTTGTCAACAGTACAAGAAAAACCTCTTTTTATATAACAGACTCTGTCCTTAAGGTAAAAAGCAAACCCTAAGAATGTGAGAATTAATAAACAACAACAACAACAAAACTGTTCCCATCAAGAAGTACTGTCTTGGACTAGGTGTAGCATGTTTTCCTCTCATAGCAGTGCAGAGCTGCTGTTCAAGTGCAGTTGCACTTGAATTGCAGTTGCAATCCGTTACCATCCAGTTTTGATCTTGTCGTAGTCCAGAATGATTCTAACCTCTTTCTAATGAAATCCAGTGAAAGAAGTGCAAGGCAGAGAGACAGCTTTCAGCTTGCAGACTTCTTTTTACCTGAAGTTCAAGAATCAAAAGATTTTTCTGCCCTTTAAAGTCCACTGGAAATTGAAACTGCAAGGCTGACATAGTAAAATTCCTTTTTCCTCACTTTTTAAAGTCATCAGGATCCTATCCATAAAACTATTAAAATGCCTTTTATCTGTGTAGGTACCCCATAGGCATTTTTGAGGATGATGTGTAGTAGTGTTGATTTATTTTTTTAAATAGATTGTTTAGGCAAGAAAATACAAATATATTACTAAGTCTCTCCAATTTTGGGGACTTTTTTTTCCTCACAGCAAGACAAAAATTACCTGAATTTAATTTAAAAACAAAAAGAAAAAAGACCATAAACAAACAAACAAAAAACAGAAAAAAACCCAAATAAACCAAAAAGAATCCATGAGATCACCCTTACCTGTTGATAAACACCTAGGTGAACTACCCATTTTATTATGTATGAAGTCTTACCAGTCTGTCAAATTTCTGACAGTGAGAAACCTACCTCATGATACACTTCTGTATAAACACAGGAACTCAATGTTCAGGCGCATATAGAGTCATCTTATCAAGTAAACAAAGCAGAAATTACTGTATCCAGAATTTTCTTTATACAGAGGTATTTCTCTTACTTAAAGGTCTTTCTGGCACTCTATTCTTAACTGAGGTTTTATCAAAAATAAATACAAAGCAGCACACAGGTGCACTTCTTGTTTTAAATAGCAATTCTCATGAATATTGGAAAGGAATCATACAAGTCATAAAGTATGATCTTCAGTTCTGTACCTGGAACACAGAGCACCCGCCTGTCCAGACAGCAGCATCTTTTAAGGTACTGTAATCACAGATATATTTGTAATATCAGAAATCTCCTCTCCTCCTCTCTGTAGTGTACCCACGTGTTCAGAACCAAACTTGAGTTCCTTGGTCCTGATGCCTCCCGACCTAGACAAGCTAAAATCTTGCTTGGACCAGTCTCACAGTTTGAGAGCACAGATTGAGTGCCAATACATACAAGCACCTTGCAAATTAAATATTCTAGCATAGACATAGCAATTGAGGTCAGAGGTGGCTGATGTTGGCTTAAATAGGTCCCGGATTCATGCATATAACTGGAGTGAGGGCTTGGGGTGGGTTACTGAGTTTTGGGGCTTGATTTTTTTTTTTTTGGACAAGTTCTCCCAGAAAGAATAAAGGAGGACTAGTGAACTGTATCAACACAGAAGACTGCTTCAAACCATTGTTTCCCAGTTCTAAAATACAAATCAACCAGGTTTCCATCTTTCCTGACTTTTGTCCCGGGAATTTCAGGGGTTAGCACTGTGTTTTATTATGTCAATTACAAGTCCACCCTCACATTAACTATAAGCATCTACCTCCAAATGCTTTTCTCCCATTTCTAAAAGAATCAAATTGA
The DNA here is from genome assembly GCA_013399435.1 of Arenaria interpres. Classification (NCBI taxonomy): domain Eukaryota; kingdom Metazoa; phylum Chordata; class Aves; order Charadriiformes; family Scolopacidae; genus Arenaria; species Arenaria interpres. Next base: position 195,594 of record VXAK01018900.1, on the reverse strand, counting down.
ACCAAGATGGAAAGATGTGTGTGGATAAAACTTTGATGTGGTGGCTTCAAATGGACCTTGATGTTCTTCTGCACAATCTGAGTTGTTAACTGGTCTTGATTGCTTTTCATAAAGAGTAGAGTTTATTAGTTTTGAAGCTGAATATACAAACAGCACAAGCTTATTTGAGGAGTCTTAGTTTATTGTAAACTAGGGCAATGAATTCCAAAGCTTCGAGTCACGACCTGCATTTTTAGGGCAGTAAAACTGGATTCTTGATAGTAATGGCATAATATTAAAATATAGTAGAAAATTACCGGGAAGAAATTTCCTTATTGAGAATAGCTTGAAAAGCTAATTTAATAATGAATTACTTTATTGCTAACTAAAACCATAATAACTTGATAAGAGGGAAATTAGTAAGCATTATTAAAATTCCAGTTTTAATTGTCAGAAACTGTAATTCCTCAACTAAAAGGAGGTTCATCTAGCTAAAAAGAGGCTTCCTCTTTCAATTGTTTTGCAGTATTAAAAGCTTAAAAGTGATTTAAAACTTGCTTTGGCCAAGAAGCAGATACTTTTTTAAAATTATTTTTCTGCATTGATAGTGTGAATGAGAAATGCTTTTCATGCTTTGTATATATAAAAATAATCAAACAATTCATTTTTTAAGTGTTTTTAAGTCTAATTCTCCTTGCTGTTTCGTGGGTGACACTATGTAAGAGTTCACCAAGGACCTTTAGGAACCTCAATGAAACAATAATTGGTACATGCTTTGGAAGTTGTAATTTTAATAGATGAGTGAATTGCTAAGTGCTGCATTACTGGAGTGAAATACTGAAACCAGCACTGCTGTTTTGAAAAGTCTGGAACCATTCTTCCTGAGACAAAAGATCAACCTCTTCCACCAAAGGTTCCATGATGTCCTTATAGAGAATCTGCGTCACCTTGCAGAGTGAAAGCCCCTTCCTGGCGGGAGGCAGTTAAATGATGCAAGTGAGCTCCTTGGCTGCTCTTTGCCTCTTTCTGAGTGTTTTGCTTTCTTTTCTCAGTGACCTTCAGTACAGACGCATTTCCTTGTGCTGGGCTTCCTGTGCATTGTCTGTCCGGGAGCACTGGCAGGAACAGAGCGTTTGAGTAGCGGTGTAATGGCTCGGCAAAGAAATGCCTAGGAAAATAAATGCTTCAGGAAGCGAGCTTGGAGTGATTGTCTCTCATCTAAAAGTTGATCCAGGCTGAGGTGGTATCAAAGCCTGCTCTTATGAAAGAGTTTGCCACACTGTGCCCAGGCTCCTTACAGTTAAGGGTTGCACGGCACTGTTTGTAAGACAAATAATGCATATTTCTTCTTTCCTGGACATATTTCATCTGATCTGCTTCCTTTCCACTCATTTTTGCGAATACAGCCTCTCTTGTCTTCATTTGGTGTAAGGATGTGTTCAGATTCGCTTCTGCCCTTAACGCATTGGGCTTCTTGGCTGTGCAGGGTTAGTGGAGGGAATGGCTGTCTTTCAGGAGACTGTTTTAGCAGATGAGGGAGAGACCTTTGTGATTAATGATGTATCAGAGTTGTGTTCAAAGTGCTGTGCTGGCATGCAGCAATGTACATGATTAGTGAATGTGTACTTTCATTCTGAAAATGAACTGGAATATAGTCTTAGTCTTGTTAGTTAATAATCTCATCCTTGTTGGTTTGGGTTTGTTTTTTTTTTTTCCTGAGAAATGGGGCATCCGGCGTAGCCAGTGTGTTCTCTCTCTGGTCTGCTGCTTCCTATTTATAACACCTGGGACTGAAATCCCTTGGCATGCTGGTAAAGGCTGAGACGTGGAGCAGCTGTTGATTCACTCTTCTCTGTTTAAGTTATTCAAAGCGGTCATGAAGCCTTAGGTTGCAATGGTATGCAATAAATGGGATAATAATGGCACATGGTTCCACTTGGCCCTAATCATATATGATGAAATGAAAAATAGTAGTCAGTGGCTAATCCTTCTCCTACACTTCTGACTTCAAGAATTTACAACTTTTGCAGAGGAAAGTGTGTTGGTTTGGTTTTAAATACTGTTATTTTTGCTTCAGCCATAGTTATATCAACTTTTAGAAGCAACAGAGTATGTTAAGTGAAGCTGAAAATATACTGTATGAAAGATATTAGGAGTATTATTTTTCTAGCTTTTTAAATTTTTTACATGAAAATTAATGTTCCAAACTATCTTTCTAAATTGGTTAGCTAGAGGGACTGCATAATTTGTGGAAGGAGAGCCCAGTTCTTAGTTCTGCCCCTGTGTTGTGCTGCTCCTGGGATCTGGGAGGGCTCAGCATCCCATCTCTCTCTCTGCCTAGAGGTGCCAATTTCCAAGCACAAGCCAGGCAAGCTCACTAGCTGACTCAGCTGCATACTTCTTCATGCTGTCTTGGAGGAATCGTTATCCTCACTTTAATTTGGTCACTGGGTTTGACAATCATCTGAAAGTACTGTGGTCATACATTTGGGGGTAGATATGAGCAGCCCAAAGGCTTGTCAGTAGGCTCCAGATCTATGTGATGTATGCATGCTTGAGTTCTATTTTCACCTAGGTCTCTTAAGACTTAAAAAAAATTAAAAAATATTATCCAGTAATAGAAATAATGTTATTAATAGCTTTTGTCTTCTCTTGATCCAGAGGAGGCCTTTTGGCTTATATATCTGTGTCTCCCCTATGTGTCCATAATTTATTTTAATAGTTCTTCTGTATTTTGTTTTGTTCACAGCCTACATGCTGACACACTACCAGTTTTGTTGCCAAAAGAGGAGTTCACAGAACTACACAGTGCCTGATCCAACTAGCTGCTTTGATGTTCCTCCCTGGACCATGTAGGTAAAATTCAAAGAAACATGTATTTTCACAGTATGTCTTTCCAAATATTTAACATATTGGGAAACGGCTGATTTTTGGCAGCAGTGCTCACTTTGCAAAGTCAGGGTCTTTTTGAATTATTGGACTGAAATTCAGTATTAAGGCCCTCTACCTTTGTGATGTGTTTTATCATCAACAGATACACAACTGTAGACTGTCATATGTCACAGTGTGTTTGCCACATCTGTATGAAGTTGTTGTGGGTGCTGGGAACACTGTGATGCCTATCGTTCCTCTAGGTGTACCTGAGCTAACTTTAATAGCAGCTGCAGTGGTGCAAATTTTGGCAAAGGCACAAAACCCAGCAGAGAAGTTGAATACATTCTCAAGCAGCTGGCAAACCTTGAACTTCTTGTTATTACAACTACACAGCTAGCAGAATAAGAGCTAGCCAGGGTAAAAGCTAGGCAGGAAAGGTTTATGTGAAGGAACTTCTTAGCTTGCCTTAAGAAGAGCAGAGTAGTATTGTGGTATGGGTAGTCAGGAAAAAGATGCCTTCAGGTTATTCCTGTTGATCATCTTGAGCTTCTGCACAAACCTTCAAGTTTTCTGTGAGTTTCAGACAAAATAAGAAATGTAGCTGATATTCTACCTCCAGGATTTCCCTGCAGAATAATTCAGTCTTGCTATAGTAGAGGTGAGAATCCAACAAGTTAAATTCAATTTATTGAAAAGTATGTTTCCCCTTCTGGTTTTGATATGCTAGCTGGGTTTAGTTTCAATGAGCCATTTCCCTCTGCGAGAGTAAACCTAGGCAAAAACCTAAATTGTTCTGATTAAATTGCCAGCATTCATTATCACTTGACTGCTTTCTCCCTTGTATGTTACTCTGTTTTATGTCTCAGTTGCATTGGCATTTCAAATAATTTACATAAATTGCTAGGCTGCAGCATTTATGTCTACATTATAGTTGGTCTTTCTTTTACATTCCTTACACATTTCTCTAAAACTTCCACCTTGGTTTGCATTTCTAATTTTGTGGAAATGAACTGTAGAAATGGATATTTAGCAGGGGTTTAGATGGCCTGTATTTACACATGCTGGCACACTCTCCTTACACAGAAAACATCTCACATACTTGCTTTAGGGACTGTGGCACTGACAGTTTACTGTGATTGTTTCTGGAGTGTCTTGAGGTTTCAGTCACTCGGTTCTGTCTGCAGAAAGCTTCTAACAAAGTCAGGAAAACATTTTCATAGCATACTGCCTGAATCTTTATGGCTTCAATACTAGCAACAGGTGTGCCAGATGAATCCTGAAATGATGCTTACCCCTGCTTTCATATCCTGAAATTAGGACGTGGTATCTTGCACACTGTTACACAGCTGGCTGTATTCAGTTACAGCTGGTTTTGCCTTTCATATTGTGTTGACCATATTCCAGCTTTACTCACGTATTTTCAGGTATTTTTGTAAGGTGAAATATTGTCATATGGTTGCAGACGACAGATTTTCTGTTAATAAAATACTGAAAATGAATACATTCCTGGTTTAGGAATCAAATTTGAATTGTCACAGTTCACCAGTGGGTTGCTAGTTCTAAATTGGAGAAGTAGTACATATTCCCTGTTCTGAGTATCCAGAATCTTCCCGAGCTGTAACTGATGGGCAGGAAAGCAATCCCAAAAGACATTTATTATGCTAGAGAAGATATAGAGGCTGAGGAGAATGACTTTTCTGTAGGTGTCAGTGGCACAACTGTTGCTTGGCAGGAAATTTTTTAGTTGGTGCCAAATTTCAGAGTACCCCAAAATAACTGTAATTGAACTGTATTCAGTTTTAGCCTAAAAGGAAAGTAACAAAGAAAATATCTGAATTCATATAATTAACTTCTGCCAATTTTATTACATGTGCTATTTGTCACTTAGACTCTGACGTAACAGTGTGGAAACAGTGAACAAAAAATCAAGGGTTAAAGCATCAAACCATATATTTACAAGAAATACAGTAACAAAGTTTTCAGAAAGCTAAAAATTAATATTTTTTTTTCCTGGTACTAAATTAACAACAACAAAGCAAATCATGCAAATAAATCTAATGGATTGCTTTAGATTTACACTAGACTGTCATGCTACCTCTTAAGGGATTATATGTATAAAGAAATAATAAAATAATGTGTTTTACTACCCACAAATGCGCAGTGCATTAAACAGAATTTGTCGGTTCATCTGAACACGTTATATTAGTCAAGAGGAGCAGCATCATTTTGCTTAGCAAAGGTGCATTAGCTCGGCTCTTTAGGCTGTCAGAATCTTAAAATCTTTCCTCAAGTGCAAGGGTAATGGTCACTATGACATGCATTTGCCATTTAACACAAGTAATGTTTGTGCTTTAGTAGCTTTTAGCAAAATATAGATGTCTACAAAGATTGTGGTACAGGTCGGCTCTAATACAAACTGCAAGTTCTAACACAATTGGTGGAACTTTCAAATGTGAACTAGATAATGTCTTATCTAAGAAGAGCAAGAGGAAATGTCTTGTCTTAGAAGGTTTGTATGGCAG